>JAQFYB010000742.1:0-44692 GCA_034694085.1 Pogonognathellus longicornis
TTACACAATGGTGTGTGTATACAAGTTGTAGTAGTTGATGTAACGTTTAGTGGGAAGGAGTAAGGTAGTTTTTGAAGAAAGTTATTTGCCAATAGGAGCCAACCCATGTAAAAGACAAAGGACCAATAAATATCAAAGGGGGCAAAAGAAACTTACATTAAAGGTAGAATTTATTTGAGTAGTGCTTCTGGTTATACCTCATAACTCTGAAGCAGTGAAAGTATTAGCTTTCCGTAGCCAAATAGTAACTCATCCTCGCATAGCATTTGAAGCGAGCAAATAATGTGATAGGAATCATATGGAAAATCGTGTATATGTGCAAAGGAAAGTTTTACACAACATAGAGGGATGGAGAAGGAGGGAATGAATCAGTTTTAATGGCCAACATAGTCGAATGGAGGTATTTGAAATGGAATTCCTCTTCGTATTGACCTTATATAAAGAAAGTACACCTTCTCACACATATAGTTTATTATTTATTATGAGAGTTTCATCTTGGATGCAATATTTGAAGGCTGGTTCAAGAAGCCCTGTTTGAATTCCAACATTTGATGCTTTCAGGAACAGGGAAAGTAAAATTGTTTTGAATGACTGGTTCGCAAAAGGAAACTGACTACTTATTTATATCACAAGCAATGTAGTTGTATACATTTGCTATAAGATATTACTGTGCGACTAATGTATTGTGTCGTGTCCTCGCGTCACGCTCTCCTATTTTCAACGAACTGTGTACTCTGCAACAAGATTTGTAGTTTGCATTGAAATATATTGAATAGGTAGGCAAAAGCATCCTTCTCTACCATTCTATTGTGTAGCAAATTACATTTGGCTCCCTTCGATCTCCTTTACTTCTTACTTATGCATCCTACGAAATTGTCTCCCTATGCTAGTCTTTGGTGGTCTTACGCCTTTTTGCTGACGAAAGTAATGTTGTATTTCCTCTCCCACTCAGCCAATAGTGAAATGACAACAAAATCTTTGAAGTTAAGGGAAAGCAAAGAAAAATGTACCAGAAACGCACAGGTTGCTTTCTATGTTAGTCAACCATACACATGCAGACACAACAACAGCTGGAAATTGAATTTCAGAAAGAACATTGACGACGTGGCAGAATACACTGCTCACACTTTTGTTCCCTTTGTGTTGTTTGTGCCATTATTCCTCTGAAGAAGACATAAAATGCATTTTTCATTATCCTATTACTTACTCAGGTTATTGGTTATATTATTTCTAATCTCCGCAGTCATATTCCGATTTTATTTTCTGAGCTGTCTGTTCTACTTTGTATGAAAATAAAGTTAGATGGTACGTTTCTGGCTTGTCGTTTGTAGGTACATTGTAAAAATACTTTTCTCGAGTCAGAAGAATCAGTAGAGTTAAGAAGATACTATTATTGTATAAAGCATAAAAATACAGGGGTTGAATTGTAATAGTGTTTGTATCTCTACCAATCCCATAACCGTGGAACAAACAATTTGATACAATGTTATAAAAAACTCTTTCAAAGAGAGAAAAGACGTTGCCAATGTTTTGATGCTACTTCTATTCGTTTTTTCTGATTGTGCCAAGTAATTGTTGAGCGTACTTCACTTCACTTCTCACATGCACCTGTCACTCTGTACGGTGGTTGTAGCAATTCATTGATATATATTTCTTCGGAATTGCTCTTTTGAATGACTTTGCTGTAGGTCTGTAGATCTTCTTTAATTTCCTTGCCTTTTTGTATGTGTCAGTTTTTATTTTCAGTAACTATTCGAGTTATATTATGAGGACGGAATCTTCTCTATTGACAATTAATAAGCTGAATCCATTTTTGTGCAACCATTCTTGCGATTATTTGGTAAAAGAAATCTCCAAAGTTACTTTCTTTTTTTGTTCCTTGAAATAGACACTAGAGATACCTAGTAAAATTTACGTACTGTAGGACTGTATGTAATTTGTAGCGTAAAATGTCTCCTATGTATATTACTTACTACATGTAGTGCGACTTAATGAGAAAGATTGAATTTAAATTAGATTTACTTTACCTGAATGTGGTAAGCGTACCTTGTCTTGTAGAACAATAGTTTTAGTGTTTTATTGCGATGACTATTCTAATGTATGTATACCTATTAATATTATAATCTGCAATATTCTGCATCAATTGCATTGCATCGTCAAGCACATAAGTTTACACTATTTTGACATTATTAATTAATTGGTAAAGCTTGTGGGTTTCCTTTCTCTGTGATATGATAATCTATGCAAACTGTCCAGACTAATCTGTAATCTTGACATATTATTAGGATAGTTACTTAAATACATGTTAAATAGTCTTAGTCGTTAATAATAATCTCATCGCCATACCATGCATAACACTCTGACTTTTTACCACACATCCCCACAGATTTAAGATAATGAAATTTTAAGGCGCTTGTGGGAGATTAACTTATTACTGTAATCAATTATTTATAACCATGTTTTATGGCATTATCTTTGGTATGGTTTGTTATGTGCATATGAGTATTTGATTGTATCTTCCTACTATTACTTTCAAATTGAATTTTCCATATCATTCGAAAAAACTATTTATTATACCTATCATAAACCCTTTAACAATCCAGTTGACAAACTTTTCTTAGTTACAACTCTAGACTATTACGTAGTATATCCTGCATTTGACCTCTTTCACTTTTTGCAATTCCTTCATTTCATTCCATCGCCTGAACTTCTAAAATTTATCTGATGACATTTGTCAAGTTGTAGTTGTAATATGAAAAATGTGTGAAATGAATCTGGCGATTGTTCAGGTTCATTTATTGCTGACGAAGGTGCTGGCACTTTTGTTGATTTCCTTGTTGCCCATATGACAGTTTTTGCAACGATATCCAGTAGGTGTTTCCTTGTGGGTTTATCTAATATCCAAGTGTTTTGGCATTGATCCTGTAACTCTGATTGCTTATAAAATATATTGATGAGGCCGCCTTTCTATACCTTAGCTCACCCACCAAGCTGTAGCTGCAGCCTACTTGGCTTTCCTTGAGCACTTTTATCGTTTTGTGGTGGGATAATATTTTAGGCAGAACCTACCAATAGCACATGATTCTTGAATATACGTGCAAGGGTTAATAATTCTTTCTGGAAATGCTAGAAAAGTTTGGGCTGTTATTGGAATTCTTGTCTAATTCTTTAGTTTCCTCTTATATACTTTGTCTTCTAGCGTTGCTTACTATAACCTACGTCCTGCGATATCCTGAGTCCTAGGTAATAGTGTCAGTATGCTTAAGTCCCAAGAGTTTTTTTGATTTTTCCACTTGGATTACAATTTGACTTGTTCATTTCCTTCACTGCTGAGTTATTCCCTTGTTCAAGGTTTTTTTAGTAGGCTGTAGGTGCACATAATATTTATGATTTTGACATGACACCTAGTATTACTATTAAACCTTTTTGTAGAGTTTTACTTGTATGAAATACAACCGATTCTGAGTGTGCCGTAAGCAGTGTGGAAATACGAAATACAATGTTAGGGGGATGAAGAGATCAATCGCATTGTTCTCCTCTGGTTTCAGATTATTGTGTATCAGATCATACTGAAATATTGTGAAAAAACAGGTCTAAGTGTAACTTCTTCACGATACTTTGGTTGACTTGACATGAGCATCAAAGGCGTCATATGCTCCACGTATCTAAAGGAAGGGTTCTCGCTGTTCCAGATCTTCTCTTCGTACACGCAGCTGTTCAAGAACAACAAAGAGACCAGAGATTCTGTCAGTCTATAACCGAAGGAGTGTTTTCTGTGTAAGTTGCCGATCCCAGATCAAAGTAATCACTATGATACAATATGTACGGAATGAAAACTAAGTTTAATATGCATTTGATTTGGAATTGAAGTGAAAATACTGTTTAAGTACACGTACACGTAGTCTTTAAATGAAATGGTGCCACGTATTTCATCTGTTTTGACTTTCTTGTCTAATCAGCTATTATCTTTATCTTTACACATTAATAATAATACTTGCATTAAAAACGTCAATGAATGAGCAAGAAAATATTAATATTATTTCTTGCTGTGTTTTACGGTTTTATTATGCATCTACACGTTTGTGTTTTGTTATAGTCAAGTCAGTGAAGTCTGCAGTGATTGCGTAATAATATTTACTTTAATCTTTTTGGAATGGGGAACTGGGTATTTAAAATGTATGCAAATTATTACAATTTTGTATTTCAGTCGTAATCGTAATAGCCTATTTACAAATAGTTTTTGAAAACCAAAGTAGCTGATCTGTAATTTTTTTATCATTCTTCCGGGTATTTCATTCTTTTCATGAATTTTTTAAATTATGATATACTATACTAGTAGGCATATCAATTTGATTGTAGTTAGTACTTCGATAATTTCATACCACTAAGCCATATAACGCTGTATCTGTAAGTAAAACGTATTGTGGTACTTATTACATTTAGTGGATTAGAAAACTAGATTTTATGTGTACTGTAAACGTATCTATTCGAAAATATGACTCTATCAGTAGATTACCTATTCATAGTTGAACAATTCTTACAATATGAGAAATCCTTGTAGTGAAACCATTGATTTAGTCCTTTAGTGAAAGTAGATAAATTCCTCTGAGTTCCTAAAATACCTTCATCATCCCAGCTATAGGTTTGATCAGATTTTTTATGTGTGTCTGTATTACAGACAGACATTAGGACTAAAATTAAGGCTGGAGTTATTTCCTTAATAAGTATAATAATCTAATAGGAAAAGATTGACAAGAAGAGTAGGAGAGAAAGGATCGATGGTGAAGATGAAAGTTGCTCTGGTTGTTAGTGAGGTTACATTTTGGACGAGAGTTGTAATATTTCTATTCTATATGATGATAATGGTGATGGTGGGAAAGGAAATGATGATGGTCATGATAATAATAACGAGATCATTTTCAGCATGCTCCAGATGCTCCATGGCAGCCAACGAACACAAGAGCAACTTTCAGGTTCACCGTGTATGCAGTTTAGTAAATAATTGTGTAGCTGGAGGACAGCGTATTAGAATATGCTAGCTAGATTAATGCAGGCCATGCTATCCACGTCCTGAGTGTATACTTATACATGATTATGCTTTAGGAGTAGGGATACTTTATTTGTATTTTTAGCTAATGTTAGTTTGTATTGTTGGTGTAGGTAGAGTTTAGAGTGTAGGGAGAGTGTAGGCGAGGAAGAGATGTATGTTGAAGGAGAGTGTTGTTGTGAGGAATGGGTATCATAAAAGTAAGATTTGAGGTATCATTAGGGCGGAAGAAAGTGCTGAGTGTACTATGCATACATTATAAAGAATGTTTTTATGGAAAGAAAAGCAATTATGAAGACTTCTCGAACAAATGCCCATGCCCGCTCAGCTACGTACGCTATTATTGCTGTAAACTCGGCTGCTGTGGATATTTTGATACTGTAGAATTGAGTTGAATTATTGAGTTGACTTTACTTTGGAAAGTCTGCAATGCATGGCGAATGGGATGGCAGTTGGTTGTGCCTTCCGAAATAACTGGATTGAATTGAATTCTGGGGAATTTAGGAGTGACAGTTGACAGTGACACCGTTCTTCTTGTAAAGTCGCGTACACTCACGCTAATCTATTTGTATATTATTATGATCATCACTGTATAATATACTTTTTATGAATTGTTGTATGAATATGACTATTATGTATGATACTTACTTACACTTCTTTTGTTATTATTACGTAATGTGTCTTAATCTTACTTTACGTTTACGTTAATGCGATGATTATTGTATGAGCTATTAGATTATTTGTACTGTTGTAGACTGACACTTTTACTGCTCTGCTACTTGACTGTTGTTTCCCACGAATTTTGTGGTGAGTTGGTTAATCGGTGCTGGGCTCTGTATTATTGATGATATGATATGAGTCAGCATTGGTTGATTGTACCTACTGTCTATATTTGAATTTTGAGCATATTATTATTATCTTATTATTATTGTTTACTCTGTCTCTCTATTGTTTGTGTACTTGTACTTGTACTCTTTGGTACGACGTACAGTACATGTCGTCTGTCTTTTCGTGCTCCCCCGGAATGAGATATTTGATATGTGTATTGTGTCAAACAATGGATGCGAGCACCATGGGGGAAATTAGTAGATTTTGATTGGTCACGCGCTGCGGTACAGTGGGTTTGCAGTTTGGTTGGTTGGCTAGTGTCTAGTTGCACCTTTGGGAGATATTCTTTGGAATTATGGATGGAATGATGGTGATGATGGGTTTGTAGAGTTGGATTTGGTCACTTAACTCACACCGAAAGCTGTGCTGACTGCTCTCATACTGTCTGTCTTGTTAACAGTTCTATACTGTAAACGTCCCTATGTACTGTACACCGAATTTCGTTCCGCAAAGCATCGACACAGCACTACTGTAATGTCTTTGTGGTGTGTCGTCATGTTGTGTCATGTCGTTTCATGTAATGTAATGTTGATTTATACTTATACTTATGTCTTGGTATGCCTCGTAAGTTGTTGTATACGTATGGCAACAACCCTTTATACACATCCATTTAATTACTGTGGTGGACATGACGTTGCCCGGAATGAGTGGTGAAGGTGGATTGAATTGAATTCGTTTGGCTGTGGCACATGGATGAAGGGACAAAGTTGAAAACGTAGCGGTAACCTGTACTAATTAACTTTTCGGGGATTTTATTTGTTTTACTTTGACTGTGGAATGATTATTGTTTACTCAATGCTTTGACATGAATACCATACTCTTACATCGTAGAAATTGAAATGCTAGCGTGTGTAACACAAATACAAATACAATGATACCGTAGTTTGTTCTTTGTAGTGTGCTTTTATTGAATGTTTTTGGCAGTGCATTACTCTGTATGCTTCAAAGTGCTTTTTGATGGAGTTTTATTTTTATTTTACTAATTTAGCAAATTTTTAAAGTTGTTCATGCGTCAATATTTTTGGTATGGTATGGCTGACATTGTCATGTCCATATATCATTGGCAGTAATAGCGAGCGAGAGCAGAGAATCTGAAGTAATTGATAATAATGTCGATCGATACGTTACATAAAATACTTATACCAAATTTTGGCATCGAAGTAGCATTAGCATGGGATTTGTTGGTTGTTGCGTTCGTATGAGGATGTGTTACATGATATGCTTTGTACTGTGATGTGCTAATGGATTTCCTTGTGTGCTCGAATTTTTAGGTGAATAACGCAACTGCTCGTGTTCAGTCCAAGAAGCCGCTCACTACTGGAATTGCAAACGGTCAGTATAATGTTGGGCTTATAAATTACATTCTTAATGCAATATTTACTTTGATATCATTTTTACCACTCTTTGTACTAGTACTTAGTTATACCCAGGGTTTCGAACTATAAACACTATCTTATAGTATTTTTGGAAACTTAAATCATAGATCAGATCATCCAGCTTACCTATGTATAAAGTAACTGTGTGTGAGTTACCCTTCCCCGCTTTCCCTAGAATTTCAGAATGCACAAAACCCCTTAGAAGTTTCTTTGCAAAATCTTTGTAATGATTAATTGCTGACTCTGCTTACGTGATTGAAGGGCAATATATTAACGACAAAAATCTTTCTAAACTATACTAAGCTCATGCTTTGTGATTTTAATATTTTTATTCAGCCTTGAGTATGTCTGTACATTTATACCAGACAATATCATATTTTGATCTAACGAACAAGTTCCGCTAAGAAATACGGTTTGGAAACTCCACTAACGCTATGTGCTGTTTCGGAAAAATATATTATTTCCTCGTGGATTCTTGTTAGCTTGAAATGAATCAATATTTTTGCGACTTTTTGTACAAGTAATAGAAAACGACGGCTCTCATTTTTCTGAGCCATAATATGCTATGCTATGATAGATAGTACTTTTATTATAATCGTAAGCAAGGCATTCAACATGCGTTATCTGCACTCTAACATCTTCCACAAGCTGAACGATCTCATTCGCTGAGCTAGATGGTAATTGTTTTTTATGACAAAAATAAAAAAACGAAGTTGCTTAGTCTCAGATGAACAAATATAAGTCAACAACGATTAGCCTGGGTATATCATTATCAATGATGACAGTAAGGCTGGGGGATAATAAATTGATTTGTATTGACAATGCGAAGATCGTTTTTACATTGTGAAACGTATTCAGTGCCCGCATAGGCATAGGACTCATGCTTATTTCCCGGATAGTTATTTCAGCGAAAAATAAAGTAGACTGGAAAGACTAGCATGCCATGTCACTGCTGGTGGGCGCTTATCATGGAACATCAGTGAGGCTTAAGTATCTAAGCATGTCAGGCAAAAAAATAAAAAGAAATTTTGAACCCGGTCACGTTTTATGTATTCTGGACTATGTTGCTAAACAAGAAGAACGGGACGAGACAAGACCCCGAAATTCAGGACGACGGACTGCTTGCGGAGTTAACTAGCTTGATAGATATTGCTGCCTACAAAGAAAGTTGTAAGATCGTTTGGCGCATAGTAATTCATACTCCGTAGGCGAACTTTCCGGAGTGGCTACTCTGAGTGCCAATTCATACGATGGATTGAGAATGTACAATGTTGTGGTTTCAATGGAAAATAAATGACTAGTACTGTAATATCGGGATTAAATATATTTAGCTTTTTTGAACCATGTGTGCACTATAGCTAGGCACCGACGTAATTTCAGTCTTAGGTTTTCAGCTCATCTCTTGTCAGTACTCAGTACTCAATACTAATACACATGAGTCGTGCACAGGATATTGTCATGTAAGGGAGCCTTGTGTGTGTACCAGTTTGTGTACTCCGCAAATCGAGCTCAATCTAGCTAGTACAAGAAATTCATGAAGATATGTGACCGTGTATAATAACACCACAACATTACGTAACAGTATAGCTGATACACACACTGATTGAAGCAAGTATAAGCTTAGTTTTTCTTTTGAATTTACAAAAAAATGTAATGCATAGTAGATTAGGTAAGTACGTACTCTGCTTTCAGTACGGAGAAAGTTAACGAAGCGAGAACTTTGTTTGAACTCTATTTGAAAATTCATACAAGTTCTGTAGCTACAGGAAATAAAAAGCGTGGGCTAACTAACTTGATTTAACGCATCTTGGTGCTCATTTAGAATGTGTATTGAACATGAGTGGAAGTTTATGGGGTCTATTATGTACAAAAAAGCGCATAATATTTTAGTATTGAACATGTCTACCGAATATTTGCAAGATTCCATGTTATGTACAGTATAGGTAGACTGTTGAGTAGAATGTAATACGAATTTTCAATTCGTGTATGTTTCTAATGGCATAAAGACGCAGTACTCTATGTAAGATAGAATCAGCCTCAGGGAAAGCAGGGCGGCACATATCTAAAGTACCCTTATGTAATTGTACTAGTTTAACGGTTGCGCACAACCTTTTTATCCTACAAAAGATGAAGCGTTTTTGAATGATTTGACTAGTCGAAAACCAATAGCTGCCATATTGTGATTCACCAGAAAAAAAGAGTAATGTATAGACACAATGATTGTGGTGTACCCAACAACATTACAACTGAATAGGAATGAATGGAAGGAAGTAATACACATCTTGTACAGGATCTTTTTTGAGCATTTCAATTACACTTTCCATTTTCAGTTATGTTGTTGGGTACACGACAAACATTATGTACACATTATTGCCCGTGTTTGGGCGAATTGTAATAAAACCCGCAATACGACAGCTATATTGGTTTGTGATATGTCGAATCAATTCAAAATCGCTAAGTCTTGTGTGTGTGTGTTTAAAACACAGGGTACTTTCGGTATATGCAATGTTGTAAAAAATCTCGGGTACGCTAAAAAGTAAACAATTTCTCAATTAACTTTTCAACGTTTTGGGGCGTTATATTTGCAATTGCAGCAACTATAGGTATAATTTACAAGTTACCGAATCACATGGTTTACTTTAATCGAAAGGGTTCTATGAAAGTACCTGGCAAAAAACAGTTTGGTCAAATCAAAAATGCAGACTGACTAATGTGAATAAAGAAAAGTAAGCAACTGCAGGTGGGGGATGTGTGCAGAGACCATCCCGAATAGTAAACAATTCAATTCTCAGAACTCAAATAAAGACAAGATTTAGTAGTTTTTAGGATATCTGGGGATTTTAGAGACAAGACAAGCTCTATCTCATACACCTACTTTACACTAACAATAAGAGTATTGTATTATGTTTTACTACGCCTGTCTCTCCACTAGCAATAAGTGAAAAGTAGGCAGCTGTTTCTTTCTATCCTACATTGCACATAGGTACAATTCATGCAGACTAGGCGTGCATCATACCTTTGAGACTTTCATGCAATGCTCCGAAGATATATATTGTAGCTCTGGAATTGCGTGTTAAAGTGTACTTAAAATACAGGGTTTGCAGTGCCAATATGTACAGTATACATTTTGGTGAAACCAGACATTTTTTATCCCTACAAAATATTCTCACATGCATTACTTTTTCAGACTACATAGAATTAACTGTTAATAATTAAATCTTAATACTGCTTTGTTGATACAAGATACAATGATACAATTATTGTAGTATCTTGGAACAGCAACAGTTTTGTATCATTGCAGCCTTTGTAAATTAACGCGGAGAAAGTTTTTTCTTGAAAAATCGATAGCATTGCTGACAAGATTGAAATGAAATCTTTGTAGTAAGTATGTATGGAAATATAATTTCATGGCATTCTTGTGTCTGTATTATACCCGTTTGTTGAATTTACGTGGTACTTATATTGTAATTTATACATCAATTTCCTTTTGCAACCACTTCGGGTATTAAAAGATGCAGGAGGGACGCAAGGCACAAGGCGGCATTCTAAGCCATAAATTATTAACAGTTATCTCGATCTGCTCTGCATAGTAATACAGAAAGGCGCCCACGACAGTTTTGGTAAAATTCGATGTGTACATGAATAATGTGTGGATATATTATATGTTGTGTGATACATCTAATGCAGTGGTGGTGGGTGTGATGCTTTCATCTTGCTCAGCTGCAGCTACAGAAGCAAACCGCTGAATCTACTACATAAATACTGTTTTCTCTTGCAAAAGAAATATTTAGCTTTACATGTCCGTTATTCTCCTCCATACTATAAGAGCTTCTACCTTTTTGCCTGTATGCTAAACTAGAAGGAAAACAAGTGATGCAAAAGTGTCAACTGAGAGCAGTGTCATGCATTTGACTGAACGTTCTTTCAATTCAATGTGACTCTCTACTTACATTACATTAGGTGTTAGGCTTCCTCAACTCCCCTGGTCTTGGATTGGGCCAGCGGCAGCTGCCACACTTCCCACCAATCCACTAGTATTGACTTCCAGGCCGTTGAGAAGAAGGTAAGTTGACGTTGATGGTTTCATAAGAGTTTACTATGTAAGTACTGATAGTATACACATACTATATATGTACCGTTACTTTGAGTACCTAAGTACTACTACCATGTATGTAGCAAGAAACGAAGAAACGAATATCTGCCTTGCAGAGAAATCGTTGATGAGTATGGCGAGGAATGTCACTTTAAATTACACTTGTGAAATACAAATTATGCTATAGGTAACACCTACAGTCACAGTTATCCAGGATTCAGACTATTAGGCAGAAGGCTTTTGGAACAGCCAAAAGAGAAAGAGGAAAAGCTTATATTTTATAGCATTGCAATATCGCATGGTAGAATGAGATTACCTTTACGTATACATGTTAAGATTGTAGTCGTACATACAAAGTTGAAAGTATAAAGCGAGAAAAGGCTGAGAGAGACACTTTTTACATGAAGATGGAATTGGTAGCAAGGCAAAGGTTGGATGCGATTTTATAATAGCGATGGCAATAACATTCAGCAAGTAGCTAGGTCCCTGTACGTAGTTGTTGAAACGACACTGAATGAGAATAAGTCTAGAAACACAACGTATGATCTATACAGAACCTGGAATACTAGCACATAGCTATAGAGAGTCAGAGACAGTTGGAGGCAAGGCAAGTCATGTAGAACGAGTGTATGGAGCTTCTGGTTTTCCATGAAGGAATATTAATGCGTACTAAGTGGAAAGGTTCAAAAGATATTATTGGGTAGGACTATGACAGTGTGGATGTATACATATTGCATACATTTCTAGTCTGTATAACCCAAGCCATGACTAATATTAGTTCGTATAAGTGTAAGTGTAGCTATTAGGGAGAAAGAGAACTGGTCGTAGTATAAGGTGAGAGCGTCAAAAGCATAAATGGTAAATTGTGAAAGTTGAGCTGCACAAATGTTTGAGTAGGAAATAAAATGAAATTGGAGCAGGGAAAGCCGTGGAATGGAAAGCTGAGTCGGTTTACTTAGTTAGTGGGAGGAAAAGACAGACAGGGCAGGCAGGACACGGATAGAAAGATTGGAATTGCTGCAAGTTGTTCGTATACTTGCTACTATGTAAACTATGTACTACTACTAGTGTTGTAGTAGTACAAGTATAAGTAGTATAGAAGGGATTTGGATTGCGAGATGTTTTTCGAAGGCGTAATACACAGCAGGCGAGTCGTACACCACTCTCTCGAATAGAACCACTAAACCAGGCAAAGCATGTCGAGAGATGTGAGCAGGGCTAATGTGTCCCGAGTGAGTGGCATTTAGTAAATGTAAGAGTAATCTGGGTTAGGTATATCTACCCGGCATAGTGCACCGACTTTCTCTCTCGCACTTCTTACAAGGACGTCCATACAGAAGATACAGATAATGCAAAGAGAAAATACATGTAGGTAAACTTGCTCCTTTAATATTATTTGGGGGAAGTAGTGGTGAATAAATAGCTTTATAAGAACCATCCATTTAGTTTTCATAGGAACCTCTAAAGTAGACAAGAATCACTTTCTCTTGTTTCTCCTACACAATTTCTCTTTCATACATGTCTAATATAAAGATTTAGTGATAGATAGACGCGCTATAGTTCACTCTGTGAAACTACATCTCCATTTTCTATGCAGATGTATACCCGCAACCCGAGCCTATTATTTGTTTCTATGTATGTGTAGCACAAAGTCTATGTACTAGGAGAAGGTATTTATTACAAAGGAAAAGGAAGTGAACGAGTTTGTTTGTCGGAGTGTTTTATACATGAAGCCTGGAGAAGTATTTTATACCTACTATGTACATTTGTACATAGATGTATTTGTATCTCACAACAGTCACAATGCTTGTATATTTGTATATACATACATACTAGGAATTGATTCTCTAGGGATCTGGTTACTCTCCTACTACATAACATAGTACATGCTATGTCGTGCGGCTTATCTATTACTACAAGCAAACTAACATTTGCTCCTAGCGGGTTAGCGCTAGATATTTTATAGAGATGAAGCAAGGAAGAAGAAGAGACGGATGAACAACGTTTAGTTTGCCTAGACTCTTTTGAGTAAAAGCTGTTGTGTAAATTCGAGTCGGCTCTAAGACTAAGTGAGGTTGAGTGTATTTTGTATGGACTAATTGATGCTTTATCAGGCAGATCCTCCGTTTGATGGTCTCGGAGATGTAATAAGCCCACGGTCCACTGAGAATAATAGTTGAATGCTTAGCTACTCATTGTTGGCTTCCCTAATAACGTGTGCCTTAGAACAAACTCACTTAGAGCCGTCACAATTGCAGAACTATTTCATTCAGCCTGTAGCCATTCTGTTTAGGTTATATTTATCTTATTGGTGTTGTATATTTCCAGGGCATTTCTCCGTACTCCCTGATAATCGCTTTTAATATATCTCTGTTTGACTTAAGTGTGCCAGAATTGACAGACATGACACAGAGTCGCAAAATGCCATCAGATATGCACAGACAATCTTTTGGGTTGTTTGTGCCGTGCCGTTGTACTGTAAAGTACAAATAGAGTGTGTACTGTATAATGCTACTAGGAAATGGATGGTCTCGTAACATAAACCATAGCAATTTAAAACTCCAAAACCGACAGAGCATTTCTAGACTGCTGTGCACGTGCAGCCTTTGAATATTTAAATTGTAATATCTCTCGGGTTGAACTGCACACAACTACGCAAGTGTACTTTCACTTTGTAGTAGACACGAGTCAATATGTATTAATAAGGTGAAGTGAACAAGGTTTATGTTGTATAGGTTATTGTGTACTACAGAGTTACTACCGTAGAATTTTACAGCTCGTGTAAGTATAACCAGGCTCTCTGATACTCAGACCTACATCATTATTACATTTTTAATGATGGCGGAGAAAGTGAAGTTGGGAGAGTTTTTTAGTTGTAAATGAGTTCTTGGAACTACTGTGTATCGGGTGCAATATACTTGCTTTACAAGGAACTAGACAAGGCATGTTTGTATTGATGTGTTTTTGTGTATATAATATATTGAATCTGATTGACATGGTACTTTATTCATTACAGTATGCAGTTTTGATTTGACTATACTCAATGTCAGTGTGAAATGAAATGGGTATGTCTCGAGTGTGTTCGTGGGTATGAATTGAGCTCGAGCCTGTTGAATCGAATGATGTTTGAGCAATGTAACTCAATAAAATTGAGTTTGGATGGAGTTGCTCAATTTGCTGACGATATTTGGGTGCGTGTTTTTTGGCCTGAACACCTTCATGTTTGAATAGAATGACACTGACCTCCGTATATTGCTCGAGCGTCCAACTGAATGGAGTATTCGATACTTGGAATTTATTGCCGATTTTGCAAAGCTTGTTTTGTGATTTCTGTTATTCTTTTATTTCCTTTTGTGCACTTTATACTCTCGACTCGTGTTTTATCATCTTTACAATGCCTTTCTTATGCTTTCACTGGAATTATTAACGCTTTCTTCAAGTAGCCAATTATAATATTATGAACTACACAGAGAAGCTTGTTGCACTTGTTTTTACATTTCTTATTTAACTGACACATACCGTGATGCAGTTAATTATTATTACATGATACCATGTGTATTTTGCTTGCTAATTCATACTGGGAAGGGGTAAAATGAAATACACGTTGGAAACAATGAAAATTGTAGTTCTTGCTGTACTTATTGTAGTTATTTTTTAACTGTTCCTAAAATGCTATTGATAGTGGTATTACTAGTACTATTTAATGAAGGAATGATACTATGAAATATTAACTTCGAATTTATTTATTTGTTTTTTTCCATTTTTATGTACTATTTGTGTTATGGAATGCTGACACACGCTACTGCTGGATTGATGTCTCTCTGGAACGTATCGTAAATACTCGTCTGCTCTTGAAACTTAAACTCTACTCCATTGCTCTGGTTGACACTCAATGTGACTGACTGATCGTTTGAATTTGAAACCATATTGATTTGATGATGATTGTGGTGGTGCTGTTAATTGCTCTCTTCGAATTTGTGAATGGAATTCCGCTTTTGACTTGTACTCTTGACTTGAATCTCAATTTTTGGACTTATGTCTTTATTTACTTATACTCGTACTCGCATTGTAATAACCGAATGACATGGAATTGTCACTCAACCCTTTACCTTCATTGACCTTGTTCCTGGAACCTCCCTTGTTGTTTCTCCTCCTCTCTGTGACTGTTACTGTAAATACTTGTCAATGTACTAATCACACTCACATACAAATTCACATACTGATATTTGCTACTTACTGCTGATGATGCAACTGCGTGGGCACGTGCCAAAATTTTGACGTAATTAACAATGCGTCTCTCTGTTCTGGTCTTGGATGATTATTCGTGTACGGATATAGTGGGAGCACTGCGTGGAGCAGCCATGTTGCAACGGGGTCTGGGACACCGACTCGCTGGTGTCAACCACCATCATCAGTCTCAATTGGTTCCCAACAATAGTTCTGCAGCGGCTATCGCCGCAGCCGCCTTGGCTCGTCAAACATCACTCAATCTTAATGCGGCGGCTGCCAATTTGCATGGACTAGGCCCGTAAGTGAGACCATTGCTGTTTGATTTGATGTTGTAGAATGTAGATGTGCCCGTGACATGAATCTTTGTTGTAATGTTGTATCGTATTTGTTTTGTAATTGTTGTAGCTATATAGATATATTATATCTATTAGTAGAGGTAGAGGTGAACTATTCAATATTATATGCGTCTGCGATTATTTATTCTCTTCAAATGACAACATTAACTAAAATTAAGACATTTTATTACCAGTGTAGATACGTAGTACTAAAATGGTAGAGGTACACTATAGATAATAGAGTGTATAAGTATTCCTAGATGTTTTGACCTTTTCGAGCTAAAATAAGAACAAGTTAAGTGTAACTTCAGCTCAAATTCTGTTTTATTAGTGTATACATACACATAATTGAATTTTGCTTAATGTTAGTTGTATGAAGGATCAAGAATGTAGAGAGTATAATATAAGTAGAAATAATTGAACTTTGTAAAACCTGAATATTTTAAGACAGGAGAACTATAGAAAATGGAGAATACAATTATGTCTACGGTATCTGTATCTGAAAGAAAGGGTAGGCTGACATCACAAGATGATACGTAACGTTTAAGTTTATATAAGAAGTAGGGACGTTTTTGTTTTAGAACATATGCACTTGCATGCAACACTAACTCTCCATCAACTATTAGCTTATTGGAATTCAAGCCAAGTACAAACATTCCATAATGAGAAACTTTAGCATTTTATAGCCCTAAGCACCGCAGATTTTTCTTGGTCATCGTATCGTATAATGTGTATAAAGATTTCATTTCTACATAACGTACTTATTTCATTAGTTTAAGATCCAGGCTACAAATTTCTACTTTATTATATACATAGTCTGCAAACATGTAATTTTGCATCAACCACACAGTATGTTTAGGTCAAGGCTTGTTGTAATACATTTTATAGTCAAATACTAAACAAATAACGGTTAGGTTTGAGCGTGTAGGATTTAGGCTGTAGGCATCCTCTGGAGACATTGTAATGTAAATTGTCTAAAAATGCTTGCTTGTTATTAAAGTCAAAATGCTATAACATTTTATCCTGAAACTTTTTATAGGTAGTTTAGATCAAGTTGGTGTGCAAATAAAAGTGTACCTACCCATTATTAAATTCTTACTTAAGATAAACTGGCATGGAATTTGCTATTGTGACTACCATCACTTTATGGTTGGCATGATATTTTGGTATACTTTTTGTACACTGGATTGAAATTGCATATTTAGTCGACATGTTGTGCACCTGTCAATAATGAAATGAGACAATGTTTTTGAAAATTAATGTACATAAGCTACCCAAATGTAATTGAGAAAGCATGGTATTGAGTATGTTGACTCGATTTTTGAACTTATGTAATTTTTGTACCTATCTGTACGTGTGCCAATATCGATCCGACTGACGATTTTTTGCTAGTCTTTAGTATCCTACATACCTATGTATCTGTGTGTATACAAAGCAATTTTCAGGACAGACTAAATAAAACAGGTGGCTATTTGATTGCATTTGCTTGAAATAATAGAATGTGTGTAGGATAGAGCCGAGCGTGTGAAAGGGTGTAGAGCAGATGATGATAAAAGCGGAGGAGTTTTGTAGAAATGAGAAAGTACTGCCATTACTCTTTGTGACTGTAGAGGTAGAAATAGTTGTGGGATTCTCTTGTTAAAATGATGAAAATGAAAGACAGGAGAATAACAAAAGGAAGAAAGGACCTTTCGAAATAAACGAATGTAGTAAGTAAGAAAAAAGAAAGTGTAGCAAATGTGGATAGTGGTTGTGGTGGATGTGAATATATCACGCTGTTTCTTCGTGTCGCGCTCTCCAAACGATATTGCCCGTCTGACAAAAATGAGAACAAAAGGTTGTAAGAGAAAAAGAGGACTCTGTAGAAAAATAAAGAAAAGACGGGAACGTATATATTTCTGTAGCGCTTTCTCTCGCTACAGTGTAGCACAGCCGTTAGGTCGCTCATGTTATCATTGCTCTGCTCTGGGCTGAAGTCTGGAGCATAGAATAATGGAAAATTTTACGGTTGTGTCAGACCGTCAGACCAGCTCGTACGTTATTCCATGAAACACAAAAGGATTAATGGTAAATAAAGTAAGAAAACGGAGCTGTACTGCTAAGCCTTTACTTGGATGAGTTTTATGGAGGAGTGTAGTTAAAATGCTATAGTTTGCATAGATCTCATCTCTAACAATAAGTAAAATAAAATAACTTGGGCTACATAAAATCCACAAATCTTCAATGAGACATCTAAGACAGGTACACCGAATTCTCAAACAAAGATATTAAATAGTAGGTAGACAAAGTGACTCCAGTCAATGTAACGGGTACTGTAGCACATGTACCTAGTAGTAATAACTAAATATACCTACCTATAAAAATCAGAAGAATACTGTAGTAGTGTAGAGTAATTTATTTTAAACATACACATATCTACTACTACGTATATTACCATACTCTCCACAAAAATGTTGTGTGTATAAATATAGCATAGATTTGTGTATGGATGTTATGGGAAGTTAATTAGATAAAAGCAATGTCATGTAGTTGAAGAGAAAGTATGTAAGAAATCCTAATAATTTTTTTTGTCATGTTTATTTTGCACAGTGGAGTCTACTATGATCCATTCTTAGCCTCAGCTGCCGCGGACCCCAGAGTTCAGGTAATGTACCCTAATGGACAATAAATTTTGGAACTAGTATAGTCATAATTTTGCTCTTTTGTTTATGTGAATTATATCACATGCTTTTGTGGTTGTGGATGTATTGATGTTCTTTTTGTAGTTTAGTGTGGCTTGCTCTTTTTTACTGTAGCCTGTTGTGCCTTTTTATATGAAAGTTTTAGGGCTGTGGGGCAATCATTATGCTCATGTAGTTTCACACATTGCTGTGGCTAAAGAGGTAAACTTAATTCGATTCTGTAGCATGTTTTTTGTTAAGTTTAATTACTAAGCAGCTAAAATTAACTAAAGTAAAACACTTTATGGCAAAGGAACCAACTTGAGAAGTGAAGAGAACTTAGTTAAGTTGTCGTATCGTATAACTTGCCCTTAACTCTTGTTTCGTGGATTACTGAGAAAAGTGTTGAAGTCTCCTTTTCTGGAAACCAGAAGAAACATAAAAGAAAATCGATTCTTAGTTTCAATCGAGTTTTCTCCCGGAACGTGTAGTCTAATTTAGTGCTTTTCCTGAACCTGTAGTGCAGTCATCGGGAAGTAAATTCATGCTTTCTTGAGCTGTAGTTTCTTCGAGCATCGAAGATTACTATCGCTCCGTAGAGAGAGAGAGATATGACATCGTCTCCGCCTTCCTCCACATAACTTTCATTAACTATAAATGAAAAGTACAGAAAACGAATGAAGCAACGTTGTATTATAAGCATGTGTCTACTTCCGTTCCGAAGCAGATTGAAAATACTTTTTTTAAAGATTTTTTCTTCACTAGTCTTTTTGTGTAAAAGTAGGTATACAGTATAGGTATGTTCAGAACACACTATAATATTCAATCAATATTTCTCTAACCTTTGTACATTCAATAGAACGCTTGATCAGACTTCTCACACTTCACAACACTCTATTGACTAGTTAATGTCTCCATGCTCCATTGCAATTCTTTAACCAGTTTTATTCAATTTCTACCACCCGCTGTTCCAAAATTATGGCATATAGGTATTTTGGAAGCAATTGTTTTAAACTGGTTAAAAGGAGAAGTTGCCATCTGAGTAGAAAGAGTGAATTTTTTATTTCTTTTGCGAAATCTCTTTCAGAAGGTTATTATAGTAATGTGGATAGGAAGAAAAGTTTTCTACTCCCGGGTAAAATAGGGTTGTGGGTTTGTACGGTATGTAAGGAAGATTTTAGTTGGCGAAGCATGGCATTATTTATACAATAAAATATTTTCTGATTCTACTTTAAAACTTCTTCATACACTCATTCGACGAAGTTTTAAAATCTTGAAGTATGCCTTTTGTTTCTGGAAGTTTTTGAACTGACTGAGTAAACTTAGTCAGACAGCTATATTCACTTGAGTAAATATTTCATTCATATGCCCAGTGAAAAGAATTACTTTTTATGTCGTCTGCTTTATTTTGTGCGGGATTTAACGGAAAGCTTTCAATAGTTCTGAGCTGAGACATTTCAAAGTATGGGACGAAAGTTGTCTTTCAAAAGAGTTTCTCAACTTAGATGTTTTGCTACGGAATTCCAAAGTGTATATATACCAGTAGTATGACATGTATTGTGTAGCTGTGTAAGTCATTGCAAAGGTATAATATAGCATTTGCATTCGAGAGATTAATTTTCTTTGGATTTTCTAACAGGAATAAATTCACTGCGTCAGTTAAGTTTTGAAGTTTTCTTTTATGCTCAGCTTTCATTTCCTGTAAACAGAAAAAAGACTTAAAAAGAGCAATGTTGCTTCTTATGTCTCAACTACTCTTCCATGTACTAGGATTCTGATTTGCGGAGGAGAGTTAGTTTCGTTTCTTATATTTATCTTGCCGATGCACAAGTTTCTATGTATGTATGAATTGTATGATATTATGTCTAGTGTGCGAGTAAGTATTAGAAAGAAAAATATCCGTCTGTTTCTCTTGTGTATTTATGTTGCGTCTAAACGTCTGGAGTCTTAGTAGGGAGAAAGTCTTAGGAAAACAGGAGTGGTCCAGCAAGAATGGTAACACGGAACATGCATTTCTTCCACTACGCTATATTGTCTTAAGTTTTGTTCTGTTTGGCTCAATATTGTTTTCCACTGAGGTTCACATGAATTCAGTGCAAAAAGCGTCTCCTATACAGAAATGAGATCCTCTCTTGCACTCATTGTCAATGACTATCTGGGAGTCTGCTTTGGAAAATGACTGGAAGCTTTTAGTTCATTTGGACGTGTAACATAATATTGTTCTTCTGATAAGACATATGGTGTTGTGTATGGTAGCTATGAACTGTGATGTATTTATCTGTGTTTGTGTTGTCCTGGTCTGTCAGTAGTTAACTAAAAGCGAAAAAGTTTTCGTTCCTCATCCAACAGAGCATTGCTAATAAAAACTTCTGCCAAAAAGCTGCACTTTATGGCAAATGGCAATGTAGTTGATTTGATCTGGAAATAAAGATAAGGGATTCGCTGTTACTCAACCAGAAGAATGTAGTAATCATAAGACTCCTAAAAAGTTCACTCGAGTAATGGCAGAGTGGTGTGGAACACGGCACAGGATGGATTTTTACTCTGCACCATTATTATACGCAACTTGATTGGCAGGGCACAAACACAAACCTTTCTCTTCCCTAATGGATATATCTCAGATTCTTGCACTCGTTTATTTTGATACACAGCTGAGTAATGTAGTGCAGAAATCTCTGAGGGATAAATAAGGAGTTATTGGCTTTACTTAAACTGTCGCGTTGAGGCACACGAGATATACACCAGTCATACGACAGACATAAAGAAAAATATACGATTTCTCTTCAAACTAAACCATACCTTTGTTCCATAGCTCCATTCAGCAATGAACAGTATAGAAAGATCCTCTGTCAAATATAGGAAGTACAATTTGTAGTTGTCTTTCCTTTGATATGTTGAAAAATGGTGGATCTCCGTCTGTAAATTGAACAGCAGTGATTGAAACTGGCAACTCTCGAATCCAATCTCTTCCACCAGGATGTATACTTCTATAAATATATATTACTATATTAGCTGTATAAGTACCCGTTTGAGTTTAGGCCTTTACTTATATTATACTTATTTATAAGCGTTAGTCTCTCTGGAAATTATAGTTCTCTGGAAACGTAATATGTTAGATTCCTAAGTGCCTTAATGTTATCAGATTCTCAATCATAAATAAAGAGAACAAAACTAATTGGATAGTAATAGATATACATACAGGTTCTGTATAATAATATGGTATAAAATTGTGGAAGTTGATGAGGTTCGAGTTATCTACTGAAGTCTTTAGCTCGGGTAGGAAATGGAGAGAAATAAAGGGATTTGATGTTCAATTTATGTGCAGCGGTAGTCTCCTGGCAGTTCCTGAAGTCTGGAAGAAGAAGCTGCAAACATCACAACGAAATTAATTGAGCTTAAACTGGGAGATGAGGGAAATCGGTTATTTGTAAATATGTATATGCACAAGATTTTAGTGATGAAGTGACATAACGGTAAATGAAATAAAGCTGTGCATGTAAATGTGTTCTGTGTGTACACATGTTGGATAATATTTCTGAAATGTGAAAACACTGTGTATACAGCTCTCTGCATGGGTGAAGAAGTTATAAAACAGTTTTAGTGCTTGGGCAGAGCACTTGGCAATAGAAATGAAAACTGATGCGTCAGAGTTTTAGTACAATTGGGGCAACACGTATTCCCGAAACACGCACACGCTATATAACTCTAGAAAAGTTATTACCGGTTGCTATTCTAAAATGGCTAATGGCTGACCTTAATTTTGTGTTGTGATTATGAGTTACGTTGTACGAGGACAAAATCCTTTTCGTGTTTTATAACTCTGGACGAACTTAATTGAGGAAATTGTTTAGTACGGCGCAGTATGAGTTTTGACCGGCATCCACCAGTCCACCCCATGGCATTCCTCTTAAATTTATTACTTGATGATAAATGGGAAATGCTGTTAGTAGGTGAAGGAGTTTGTGTATATTTCTCACTACAAAAATGGTCACAACAACCTAATACGCTATCCTCATAAAATATTTTTTCAAGAAAATAGTCGGTCATTCGTATATAGCATGTGATTACTAGCATTTGGTATATAGGTATACTCAGTATACAATGTTTTGTTTTATGTCGACCATATGGAGGAATTTGCACACAGTCTTTCAATAAAATCACACTGAGATGTTGGTGCTGCGGAACTTTGTTGCACATACTGATAAACTTCAGTTGTGCATAAACACAAACAAGCAGTTCCTTGTCTACTTGTCTGAGAGCACGTCTTATGCATTCTTATTTATCTAAATATAGTCAGCAAGAGACCGATGTGTTGATTTATCTGGCGTGTCTGCCTCTTGAGCTGCGCAAAGTTATTTACTAAGGATCAGGCTGATGAATGCATGGAAGACTTAATGTGTAACTGGGCTAGAAAGCTCATGTAGTCAGAATGACACTGTGGATGTGTGTATTTGACAAGAAGTTCCTCGTAGTCTTTTTACCACTGCACTGTGTTGTGAGGAAATCTTATAATTCTACTGCTCCGTGTATAGTCATTATTTATGCATTAGAATTTATGTAGTAGCATTAGCCAGTCATGTGTGTAAAAAGAGAATCGTGCTTTTCATGTCAGTTGCTAGGATGGTTTATTAATGGAGCAGATTTGTTATTAACAAAGCTGCTTAGCATTTGCATAGCGTTTACCTTCGTATTTGTACGCTTTACACTCGTGTTTTTATGGCTGTTAGATGAAAAAATGTGTTGCATCCTAATCGAAATCCAAATAATCGGATCGTTTACCTACTCAGACTAACGAGGGATTTTTTATTCGTGGTTTAGCGTTTAATGATTTGTTGGATTGGGTTGAGCATTGCAAAAACGGTTGTAAAAGCTTTGTGTTGTCTGAGTGTTTGTGTTTTAGTGGTGGTTGCTGAGTAAGAACGTTTATGCTTGTCTTATTTTAGCTTAACTACTCTCTTTTTCCATCTCCATGCTTGCATCTTATATATTTATTTTTTCCGTGACATATGTGTTTAAGATTTTGTGTCTATTTTGAATTAGGCAACGTATGCTGCCGCAGCGACATATTCTGCTGCTGCTGCTAGAGCAGCCTATGCTGGAGCTGCTGCCGCTCCAACAGCTGGTTTTGTGCCGGGGTAAGTACTCTTATTAATACACCACTACATTTTGACTTGACATTAACGAGTGTAAAGGAAAAACGGGTCATTTCGTAGCACTTGAAGTAAAATTAGAAATGCGTAGTACTCTCTGTACTTGTGACTACCTAAACGAATGCATTAATTTCCTATGTACCTACAGTATTTGCATACAAAAATCATCCTAGCCATTTCATGTGTATCCTTTCCGTTTTAGTATGTTGCATTTCTTTGAGAAGTATCAATATCGTGATTACATGGATGAAAGTGCCGACGAGAATCGTTCTAGTATCTCACCGTTATCGGATGAATCCATTCCAGACGGAGCAGATGCTCCACTCTTTTCTTAGAAAAGTCTTCGCCTACTTCATGCGATTATTTCCTTGTGAAATCTGTTTTTAATTTCCAAGATTTTTTCTTTTAAAACGTTAACTTTTGTTAAAGAATTTTATCTCAGTTTTTTATGTTTTATACTTTGTTACTGTCATTTTTAACTCGCGATTCTACGTAAAACGCCTTCCTAATAGTAGTGGCATTTATAAATACACCCTGAACCTGAACTGCATTACATCCTCCTCCTTTTTGAACTCATCTGTTACTCAAGCTCATCCAATTCCTCTCGTCCTTTTTATTTGGTGGTTATACGGTGGTGGTAAGTAATGATTGTTGGTCCTTTTTCCATATCCATTTATACCCTTCCTATAAGTGTAAACGAAACGAGCGACACGACCCATTCATGAAGGTGATAACTGATAACACTCATCCAGAGATCATTATCTACGGTATGTAATGAGATATTCGCCCGCAGAGTTATTTAGATTAGGTGTAATGGTAATGGTAATTCCTTTTTAAAATGGCCCATTAATGTTAGTCTTGATTAACTATGGCGCACACATGAACTGTGAAAATTGCAAGTTATGTTTTCAACATTAATATTCCCAAGTTAGCACCACGTTAATAATAATGTTCGTAAACATAGGAGAGTTTTAACTTTTAGCATATTTTGACGGGCTGTAATAATCATAAGGTGTAGCTTGTATAAATACAATGAGAATGTGTTGCCTGTTCATTTCTTTGCCTGTGAGAGCCGAAGTTTTTAGCTTGGCACATCTGTCAGTGTTGGAGGAAAACAGAGATTCAGATAAAAGTAAAATCTATTTTATCGTTTAGTGACTGAGGATAGATGAGACAGAGAGCCACAGAAAAGTCAGGCAAACTGGAAGAGGAACTTGTGCTAAGAAAATACATTAATAGATTTCCTTTGTTTTTGTTGAGTTGCAGCAGCTCATCTGCGAAGTGATCAAACAGAACGGAATAGAAACACAAGTAAAATAAGGATGTAATAAAAGATGAGAAAGATTTATACTGATGTATTTATTTAGGTTCTAAAGTTCTAACGTGATGGTATCTAATTGTAAATCTGGGAATCCTGATTGAGCCTTTTAGAAGCTACTCCTTACTTCGTTACTACTTGCATTGCACTTTGTTGATAGATCTGTAATGGTAATGGTGTATAGAGGTCTATACTGTAAGGAAAGAGTAAAAGCTAAAAGAGTGTAGCTTATGTACAGGAGGAAGAAGGAGAACATGGAGTGTACTTATATATAGATTCTTGGGCAGAGTGATGGTGATATGGGAGTAGTACATACTGTATGTAGGTATATAAATACAGTTTGAATTCGCGTAGACATTTCTTGAATGAAGATTGAAGAAGATAAATATATAGCTACTGGTTGTAAGTTGTATCTGTGTACTTCTGCTCCGTGTATCTGTAAAGAGTAAAGAGCGGTTTGAAAGTGTGTGAATGCTGAAGGAAGCTGAGGGAGAGTGGAGTTAGTAGTACTAAAGCTGCTTAGCGACCAAATATTCCTGACTCTCTGGTATTTCTTATAAAATAACTATTTCGGGTCACAGTGGCAAAGTTGTTGAGCATTGGAGTTTAGAGTCTAACATTGGTGGAATACCTTTAAAGTGGAGACTGATGTAGGAAGTAGACCGCTGAGCTTGGATTGAATTGGATTTAAGTTGTCTGCTCAAAATCCTTTTTCCCAGCTGTGATGAATGGTGAATTCAAATCTTTTAAAATGTGATGATTGATCTTTTCGGTGGTTTGCTCATTTCAGTTATACAGTACTACTCAGTAACTGAAATCAAAAGATTATATTATGTGTAGACCTAGAAACTCTAGCTTTCTCCCTTAGGTCAGTTGGAACGTTGTAAATCTTCAAAGAATAGCAACTGTGCACATTTTGCGTCACATTTATCTGTGCTCAAGGTATATTGAATTAGAAGGATGAAGTATAGAATAGTCTGTGATTTAAGATCTCGGCCGATTTTGGAGTTAGATGAATCTGTCGAGTATTGTTTCGTGAATTCCTTTGCCCAGTTTTTCGAGTTCGATTTCCCGTCCTATTTTTCCTTGAGCTACTACAATATCTTCTGGAATTCCCTTTTCACTTTACTGTCTGACCCATTTGTGTGCCAAGAGAATACATATGGCCCACAGATTTATACGAAGTTGTTTTATAATAAAAGAACACTTGATGTATGGTGTGTATGAGAATGATAAGTTAGTTGCAATGCATAGATCTAAAGCTGCCATGAAGCCAATCGAATCAGTAAATCGTATCATTAATATTGGAGCATTAAACAGTCAAAGCTAATTCACAGTTAACGTGTACAGTAATTTGTATGGAAAAGTGGATGGATGTATAGCGTGGTAATGGTCATGTCAAAGTTTTTGCGGAGTGTTGCATAGCATATAAGGTTCTATTTGTGTAATTATATTTTCGCTTAATTTGATTACAGTTACGGACGGGAATTCCCTGAAACGTATCTTAGTCACAATATCGGTCCAGTGACCGGCTATGGGGTAAGTTGATGTTTTCTCATTACTTAAAACGTCTAAAGCTATGTATTATTGAATTCTACTGCAATAAGTATGTGTGTAACGAAACGGTGAAAGTGCCCGTTGTTGTTAAGTAGAAAACAATTGAATTTCGTGGAGTAATGATTTTAGGAAATTGGTTTAAGATTTTAATACAAGTTAATGTGTTGTTCTTAGACTGCTGTGTACCGAAGCGGTTATAATCGATTTGCGCCATACTAGAGAAACTAAGCGAAGATAGTAAAATCGATTCTTCTTCAATTTCAATTTACGGCACATTTTCGAAGAAAACCAGATATTTGTTACTCTTCACTTGACTCCTATATGAAAAAAAAACCTTCCTTCTGCTGCCCACACACAACAAACCATTCAACAAGAAGATAAGTAAGTTATAGAGATAAGTAAAGTGTGGTCCAATCCAATCTATTGATCTGACAAGAAAACAACAGTTTTCGATTTGAAGCCAAGCCAACATTTTTCGAGAACGCAACACTCAACATATAGACGTACACAAGATTTGTACATAGTTAGTAACTAAGTTAAGATTTTTCTTTGCGCACTCACTCAACACTCAACTGAACAAAAGATGACATTAATTGTAAGATTTACCAGGACGCAAGCTCCATTTAGCAAAATTGAACATGGGTGTTCGAAATACCACTCTTTCTGTAGTTGATAGTTGTAATTGTGAGTATAGTAGTTGGGATGAGATCTGTTAGCTGTGTAACATGTAAAGTAAGTAAGCAAAGCAATGCGACAACGCTATCGGTGGCAGCACAAAGTCGGAACGGACAAGCACAAGAAACAACAATCAAATCAGTTGCGGTTAAATGATTTGTTAACGTTAACCACAAAATTACTCTACCTAGTGCAACACTTGTGATTTCAGAAGCTTTCTCGGCTTATTATTTCTTAAACTGTTAGTTTTTTTGTGTTTTTTTCTTGACTACACTAAGATCGTATTTGTATCTTAATTTTTTTCTTATTTCTACAAAATTATTTGATTCATTATGTTATATTATTAAAAACTGTTGTCCGTGACAAATTCATGACATTTCTGTTCATGTGTATTCTTCTTTGGTTCGTGTGTCTTCTTTGAAGGAGAGCACTTTGTAATTTGTAGCTAAACATGACAGAAAGAAAAACTGAGTTGAATTAATCAGTTTGGATTCGTATCGTGATGATAACAGATATTATTAATGTTACATGTATATTATTACACTATGATTATTTAGAGAGGATGAAAATATAGTTTACATGCTATGATTTATGTTTACCTATAAATGACTCAGTTGTGTAGTGTGTAGTGTAGTGCAGTGTTTTAGAAACGAAGCTACACATCATACACTCACAGCACACAAACCCACGGGTGAGATTAATAAGGAAACTCTAAATAACTCACAGAGAATAGATACATATTATTGTGTATTGTGCAGTACGAGTACATCAGTCGAACAAATTAATGTTATTGTTATTGTATTTAAGAATGATCGTACCGTATTGTACATGAATACACGATAATTACGATATCTTATTATTATCCTACTATATAATATACTGTAAAACTATGTAACATAATAGAATGACAAAACAAATTACCTTACGTAGTTCTGTAGCATCTAAATCTAGGTAATAAAGGAAGGTCGTAGTTCTAGCTTGTAAGAAAATTCAATATTGAAATCATCATGTGTATATTATGACATTTAGAATGAAGTATGTAGCTTAAAATTAATTAAATGACTATTGTGGCTAGATTGTTTGGATAATGAATATTATACTACTAATTAATTATGTAACGACAACTATAACACATTTTGTCTAGTGTAAACAATGTTTGGCTAAGTGCTAGGTGTACTATAAGGCGAATAAACTAAGATTTATCATGATGTGTTTACGCTGGAGAGTCAGACAGTTGTTGTAATGTAGCGAGGCAGCTTGTTGACGCAGCTAATTAAGTTAAGTGAATTATGAACTGTTATTAAATTCTACTACTACATAGCTAGGGTTTAATGCTTAGTTAGATGTAATGTACGAAAACAATACGTTATGATGAAAAAGCAATTCTCAAACTTATCGAAATGATAAACGTAATGTAACTAGTCGTAAGTATAATGATGATGTTATTATTGTCATTGAATTATATGGTCATGATGAGATATTACTACACTACTACACTATACTACTACTACTATTCACTCTCTAAAATAACGTCTGCTATAATGTAAGGTACATAAAGATATCTACTTATGTAGATCCATAATTTTCTCTTGTTATTCTCACTCAAAACCATCAGATCTGATTAAGAAGCTATCATGTATGTACGAATTGTTACAGTCGCTATATTTAAAATGGTTACCATTATACCACAGTCTCTATTGCTAAGATTACAACCAAAGTGAAATACTATTTGTAGGTTTTACAAAAAAACTGCAATGTACTACAGCTACAATTTATTCTTAGAGACTACAAATATTCTGTCTTGGAAAAATTCACATTCCAGTACCATCAGTTAGATTCGGCACTTTATAAATTGTAGAAGTATTCTGTGAATCGCAAATAAGTAATCTCACAATACAGTGGAGTAGTAGGTAGTGAGTAAGTTTGTAGTAAGCAATTAACGTGATTGTAGCAATTGTTAGCACTTTGTTAGACTAGGACTACAAAGTGAACTTCAGTGAAAGTAAGAAAGGAGGGTTATAAAAATAAACTATCTTCTGATATTACTATATGTTAGCAGCGACATGAGAATCTCAGCATTTATGACATAATAATATTTCTTTACTCTTTGTGTGTACGGTTTAATACTATGAACTGTTTGTCTTTAACAAGAGAACTTCCATGACTGCTGCTGTACTGCCGTTTGTAATGTAAACGTAAAAATACTGTAGATGTATAAAAAACGTAGTTCTGATGCGCTCATCCAATGGTGTGCTAATTAATGGTTTGATTATATGCTTCCTATTCTTACAACTTGTATAAGCCTTGTCTTTATAATTATTATTCGTTCGTAAGACATCATGCAGCATATTACATGCAACTCTGACTTGGGTATTCTAGTATTTCATTATTAGTTCATTACATACGAGAGAGACAACGTAAATAAAATGTTATTATTATTACTTATATATTAAGCTCCTATGTATCAATTAAATGTATTATGTATTATGGTAGCAATTATTAGATAAGGTTTGCATTTGTATTCACATGAAATACAAAGAGTTATTATTATAGTTCGCTTATATTATGATGTACTTTGATGAAATCCTTATTATTGTACTATTTTGTTGACTCTCTATCTCTGTCTCTCTCTAGATACATAAGTAATATTATATTATACGTATTTGTTTTGCTACTGCATTGGTTTATGATGATTGATGATGATATTCCTACGCAAAAGTCGATAAGACGGTCTTATTATGGTTATTATGTGTAATGAACAACGTATTCAATTAAATATATCTTGTATGTACCATTAGTTTATATCAATTACACTTACTTAGCTTGTGGCTCTCTATATATAAACATTAAGTTGTGTTTGTACTACGTGTGTCTGTCTGTGCGTCGGATCAGTGCAGTGGTCTCTGCTATGTTATTGTAGTGTAGAAAAACAAGCCAGTATCTATAGAGAGAATCCGAATATTATTAGTAGAATAGATGTTGTAGAGTAGAATGAGGACAGAAATCGAAAATTGACTCAGCATTCATTCATTCGTTCATTTGTTGCTTATTTCATTGTTAATGTCCTACATAGCTTTTATTGTGACTTATTAGTTAAAAAAGAAACAAAATAGCTACAACAGGATACAACATAGAGCTACCTAACCTACTAGGTAGAAATACATTTATAGTTATTGTTGTGTGTTAAATTGCTAGACATATAGCGGAAAATCAAATTATTGTGCATATATTCAGGACGCAGCGAGTTGTATGTTGTTCTTTGTAATATAAATTGTGACATGGACCATTTACCTTGTGGTCTTCTCTGCAGAGGTAAATGTGCGCGTCTCTGTTCAGTTGCACTGTGGCCAAATCTACAAAGTTGAACATTTAATGACAAAACAGAGAATGTGTGTATTGTGTTGTATGTGGATTTTGATTGTATCGTGAGTGTGTGTTAGTTATCTCGTGAAATGCGTTTGTCATGACATGATATAAATATTATGTGTATGTAAAACAAAATAAACTATTTGAATAGACAGTAATTATAATTATGTACTATGTATGTAGCTGTAGCCAGCCAGCCCTGTAACTCTAAGATTTATACAACCACTACATATATAATATATATCTATACATACAGATACAATGAGAGGGTTGGGTTTACATAATAATATTATTATTCAGTCAGAGTGAATGTTAATATACATAAACTATAAATAGGTAGGTAGCATTGGTTATTATTATTACTATTGTAATTCTAGTGTAGGTAGTTTAGTTAGTTAGCAGAATTAGTTGTAGTTCACACACGTGAAAGAGTTTAGGTTTACACTAGAAGAATAGTTTAAGGAATAACTATGATTGATTACTACACTATGACTAAATATATGTAAACTGTACTGCGTAGGGAAATTGTCAGGCCAGGATCTCTTGTAATGTATAATAATATACATACTACTACTATATTATTACCTATTACTAGAGAATAGTAATTATATTATTCTAAGATTATGCTAGAGATATTTTTGTTTTGTTAACTAACAGATGAAGTAAGTTAACGTGTACGCTATAAATATAAAGGCTTGAGTTAAAAAGCTGAAAAATAACCGAATCTTGCCGTTGCCATTAAAACCATTTCTTTGATATGTTGGAAGGTTGAGACTTTGAGTTAGGTTACAAAACTTATACCTTGTTGACGTTTCTTAAACATAACTGTCACTCTAAAATACAATTTATCGTCAAAATATCTAAACAATGAACAAGAAACATGTTATATTCATTCATGACACATATTTAGTGTGCTTAGTTAGTGTGTATTATAGGTTGAAAAACGAGTCATAGTAATCTCATACTAATTTGTACATAGATTCAAACATCTACTTAAAAAGACACTCAAATCAAATGAGTTTGAATTTTGAATCGTTTGCTTAGAGCTCCATGCCCATTCATGAGTATCATGAGTGGAAATACATAGCCCAAAACAAACAACCACACAACTTAAGTAAAGTTCAGAATTTCAGAATGAGATCAGATCAAATAATCATCAAATTGTTTTTTGCATTGTCTTCCTAATGCCAAAATTGCTAATGTATGTACAGGTTAGAGTAACTGTTTAGCTTAGAACTTTGTATTGTCGTAAAAATAATTAAATACTTCTTCTACAGGCTTTCATTGTGTAGATATCAATACAAGACATGTAGCAGAGCAAATTCTCATTTTCAGCAAAAAACAGTCGAATTAATTATTCTTTTTCGCAATCATTGTATTTTGGTTTATACCATACTCCTTCTATCCCCACCACATAAATATTTCCATACATAATAGAGCAGTTTAAACTTTCAATACCTTTTGCTCACATACACTCTCACCTTGTAGTAGTTGCAGCAGAAACTATTGTCATACCTTCAGCAGCCTAAACACATTTCTAGTTTGTTTTTCTTTTTTCTTGTTTTGTATTCTCTCTGTCTGTGACAAACACATTATGATTGTTACTAAGGATTATGGTGTAAACTGTAAACCCAAACGTAAACGCTGTATTACAAATTGCAAGTTGGAAATGTATGTTTATGTTTTAGCCATTGGTGAAAAGGAGATGATTGGTTTTCATTGAAGGGTACTGTAAGAGGAAAGTAGGTATATTAGATTATATTATAGGTTGCACACTCTCTGCATGGTAGAATGTGTACAGGAAGTAATCTAGATAGTGATAGAACTTTATAGGATGCTACTTACATAGTTCCATAATTATGACGCGTGTTTAGTAGTAGTTGTCTGTCTCAGTCTACAAAGAGCGTATCTATAGTTATAGTCAGAATTGAGCTACATGTGCAGAACCCTGCAAGATTATACGATGAATACCCGTTGAATTTGTGCAGCTATGTAATGTGTAATGTTGAATGGCATTTGGTGAACTGAAATTACGATTATTATTATGATAGTGAAGTAGATCCTATGGAATATTAAGGACATAACGATGAGTTTAGTGCAAATGTGAGTGAACTGTACATATAAACCTAATTTAGGATACTGATCAAGTAAATTTGTGAAACAAAACCAGTTAAAGTTGACAAAGAGTAGGGAATAAGAGACTTTGTCCAGAAACTATGTAGACCAGACAGAGGAGGGGAGGTAAGGTGTAAAAAAGTAAAAGGGTCACAATGGTCAGACTTCTACTACTCGACTACTTCTACTAGATACATACTATAGAGTTCTATGTGTAATCAAATAATCGATTTTCTCTTTCCAACTACGTCTATACGCTCTAGAGTCACTGTACTGTCTTTTCCTAAAACCAAGGCGATTATAAACGAAAAGGGAGGAGGGTTAGTTAGGAATCGGATCTAGATGTAAAATCCAATTTTGTTGTTCTACTTAGGATATGAAATGTAACAACACACAATAATATTCTATGTACTCAATTTACTCTAGTAGTAGTGTGCGACACAGCTATATGTAATTTAAGATTATACCCGGGTTGCTAGAGGCTATTATAAGAACACCGTGTTTCATTTCATATACATACTATTATTATATTGTCCAGCACAAATCTGGACTCCAGATAGCTCAATTTATCTGTCTGTCTACATAGTTTTTGGACAACTGTCTGTTGTGTCCTATCAATAAGGATTAGAGATGCTATTCTGAATATTATTATTACGGTTAATTACAATAAAAAATTAATTACGTACAATTATATCTGTAATGAGTTAAATAAAGAGTCTCAACGTTATCAATGACATTATAGTAAATCCGAATCCGCAAACATTTAACTACCACAAAATCATCCATTTTCATAATTATTCATTCATAATGTTATTTTATTACTTTGCACTTCACACTAAATAAAGAATGCATTCATAGTCCTTTGAATTACACCGTCATTCACTGCTTTTAGTTGGAAATCAGGGCCGCATCTATGGTTCCATTTCGGGAGGGGCAAAATACCAACATGATGCACATAAGTGTCTATCATCGTGCTTAGAGCGATAAATTTCAGCTAATTTAAGCCAAAACAAAAATGAGAAATTTCGTGAGTTTTTTGATAAAACAACCTCTTCTTTTGGGATTTCGGGAGGTGTAAATGGTCCCTTACACCACTCCGCTATATTTTATAGCCTTGTCGGAAATGGAAGGTGAACTAACGCTATTGAAATTCTAAATAAATTCAAGTTGCATTTTGATTGTTGTGAAATGTTGTTCCATGTTTTATGTGACAATATATGCAGAGTGAGAGTAATTAGTGGATGGATAGTGTTTGTATACTACACACAATGATACATTTATTTAGAAAAAGAAGATGGTTAAAAGTGTAATGGATATTGACACGGAAACTTGGTACTCACTCATAATTCATAAAACCATGTTTTGTATGTGTACATTTGGCAACTGGATTATGACGATAATGACAAATACTTGAATGGCAGTTTGGGTAATATGAGTAGCATTATCAAACATAAGAATAATATTATTATTGTATTATTATTGAATTGAATATTTCAAAGTTGTAGCAAACTAATAAAAAGATAAAATGCTTTACACACACATAACATCTTTGCTCATGCATTCTAGTTTCACAATATGATCAGTAATTGATAAAAGGTTAGATATGAAAGAGATTGATAGGTAATTGTGATATGGAATATGGAAGTATTTGGGGGGGGGGGGCAGGAGACGCACTAAACATAACGAAGACTACCACAAGTTAGGATACTTACATTGCAATTCAATATCAGATTGTTGGTAAGATATATTTGTATGAGCGCATGTTCATTTGGTTTGATTTTGAAACATTATTTTGGTTTCTTTTTTGAATACATGTGTGACATATCGAATCCAACGCTTCGGAGTAAATTGGCCGAAGGGCCTGAGGGTCCATCTTGACTTTGGAATGACTCCAAAATATTCGCTAGAGCATTCATGTCTATATTTACAGGTTTGAAACTTTCTACATCGTCGAATTCGTCTAAGTCTTCGACATCTGTCATTGTTGCTGGACCAGCTGGATTTGTGGTAAGCTTCTCCATTTTGGAAGACTTCGTGTTGGAATTTGTAGCTTCAGATGACGTGGAAGGAAGAAACGTCTTTCCTACCTCCGTTGTGGCTAACTCGGCATCCATTCTATTCATGAGTTGGAACAGCTTCGAATCTTTCTTGAAATGTTGCATTTTCTTTATTTCATCAAGTTGCTCTTTATCCTCCTCGTCGCTCCCAAAGGAATCATCTGAGTCGTCAAAATCTTTATCCGGTTTACCTAATTCTGAAAATCAGCACCAAATAAAAACCAGTTCTTATGCATTGTACATAATGTTATTTATTAGAGGCTATTTCTGACACTAACCCAATAGAAGTTTATCCATTGAAGAGACAAACTCATCAGCACGAAAGTCTAAAGGCTCCAGAATGTCGCCGTCTTCGTAGCGTCCGTTCAAGGTTCCGCTACAACATCATAAAAGCAATAAATCCATAATGAATAAATTCACTGCAATTTACATTAAATGCAAAATACATTAAAAATGCAAAAACATACTTTGTATTTTCTACTCCATCAAAATCGGAAAACTGCTTCATAAATTCTTTCAACTTTGCTGGAATATCTTCCGGATTTGAATTCAAATTTTTTGCCTTGAACTGAGCTTCCAATATTGACTCCAAATTATCAGGATTGATTGTCATCCATGTGTCGTCTAAAGTAATTGATGAACAAATTATGTTTATGTTGAATACAACAGATGCAGGTAGTGAGTGTATAGTACCTATATTTGTTTCATTCCTTTGCTCTGCAATAATAGAACATTTACGGAAAGAAGCTTACCATCATCGGCAGGAAGATCAGTGCCCTCTTTTTGTAAAGCGTCAGTATCGAATTGGACGGTTTTAACCAAATTTGCAATATCGCCAATCACATAATCTTCTCCATCACAAACTTCTTCGCCTAAATTGGCACTGAAAAACACTTTGGCTTTTTCTGCCAGCTGTTGGTGTGGCTTCGAGCCCTCTAGATAGTCCCGGTAATACCCGGTTTTTTTTAAACTCTCCTCATACCGCTTCCACCCGACCATGCTCTTCGGACGGGATGAAAAAGTGTTTGGAAGTGTCCGAGATAAAATAATCTCGAATCCAGTGGTCTGAAATAAATCACAATAAATACTTTATTATTGTGGTTTCCCTAAAATGTATGTATCATGCACCACAAATTATATGAGCTCATTGTAAAAGCTGAAAGAATATTTAATTTTTCTTTTTCTATACCAATTTGGCACCCAAGCTATGAGCTTTGAAGTCGTAAGAGGTGGGCCGTGGAAATTCCCAGCCAGTCTTGACATCAGGACGGAAGTCTTGTTTCATCAGCATTGCGTAAAGGCATTTAGTAAATCTCACGCGAGTTTTAACTAGGCACTCACCAGGTTTAAAGTTAGGCATTAACCTCGTGTTCTATTTGGGATTTACAAATTGACAACAAAATTAAATATAAAACGAAAACAACAAACTGGCAAATAGAAATAGTCAGTAGTAATAAATTATACTTTCAGATCTGAAGGATCGCGGTAATGAAAAGCGTGTACAGCTGGGGCGACTAAATCCGATCTTTGTTTGAGTATCTGGGCAAGTTTAGGGGGTAGAAAGACGTTAGCACATTGTTGGCTGGTCCTTATTCTTTCCGGGTATTCGCTCGTTCTGTCAAAAATTGTTTTCTGTATAGAGTCACTAGCAACTGTGACTGCAGGAGTAGTTCTGACGGCATTCACGGCTTCATTAATATTAATTTTTCCTAATGGTAACTGTGATTGATTGACGGAAGGTGAAGAAATTGCTTTTGGAATTAAATGAATACGTCCTTGATGTAAATAGACCTGTTACAAAAATGATCGTGGTTACTAAAATCAGAATAAATTGCTTAATTAAATTCTACAGTATATCTCAAGAAGTAACTTACTCTTTTTGCACAGGATTCATCAGACTCCGCCCAATCTGGAAGGAAATCAGCTGCTTCAATTAATAAAAATTCTCCGTCATTGTCGATGACTCTGAAAATTGTATATATTTATTATAAAACATATTTTCAAACGCAAAATCATCTTTCACACATTGTTGTATATTTGCATTTAAAACTGGATGCTCCGTATACCTTATAACCAGTTCTGGAAATTGAATTGAAAGTTTGTTAAGCAAGTACACAATAAGCCATTCGTCTTCAACATTATCCCCAAATCGAGTTGTTCCGTGAAAATAGCTTCCTTGAAACCTATCCTCATCATTGACATCAACTTGAGCACTGTCCTTCTTCTCTAATCGCAGCGCAAAAGGGTCTCTATGCCACAAATACTCTCCAACAATTTTCTGAGCTGTTGCATTTAAATTGTACAGAACTTCTTCAAGTTTTTCATCTTCTGTTTGACTGTCATCCCCTTGTCTATCCAAAAAGTTATCCGGGGGAAAGATAAAATATTCTACATAGTCCTCGTGCAGATCCGGGTTAAGAACTGTATCAAGCGTCGGATTTTCCATTTTGTAATTATATCTAGCTCCCTTATTTTTCAGTTAGTTGCAGTAGAAAAATCTTGGTTATTATTGATATAGGTACTATTGACTATATGGAATTTATAATGTATTTTAAATTCTAGCTGCTAGATTCAGTCCAACAGTTAACATTTAGTTTGTCTTTGTCTCGAATCCATAGTTTCTCTTGAAACACTAAAGTTGTAACTGAAACAGAATAAAACCACCAGAACCTACAATTAATTTATTAACAAAATATTATGATTTGAACCAAAATAGCCCAGATACTGTGTAATATCATTCAGCTCAGCTGTCAGACAGTCAGTTATAAATGAATAAAGAGTAAAGACGGTAAAAACCTCAAGTTTACCTTGAATTGAATGTTGAAATGCAAAGGCAAACCGGAACCGGGTTAGGTGAAGGAAGGAATTACGACTGACCGTGTTTGGTCACTTTTTAGCTAGCTTAGTTTAGATAAAGATCGAAAGCTCCGAAACTTCGGTTTTAAACGACAACACTGTTCTAAATAACAAAATAAATTGAAAATATAGTTTAAAAATTAAAGTCAGTTTAGTACCAATTAAAAATTAAAACAATGCAATGTACACCAACCTTGATAGAATATTAATGTGTCCGAATCTGACGGTTATTATATTTCGGGTTTTTAGTTGTCAACTTTGATAACTTCTTTGCTGCCTTTGTTTCGGTGAAAGATAAATCGGGACTTCTTCCAAGTTGCAAAGCAAGTCCTTCTTTCACACACAAGAAGACACAACACAACAACAGAATCTCAAATCCTCCGAATTTATTTTGCCACAGTCGCACACAATGTTTGTATATCCCAGGTTTTTGAGCCCGCCATTTTTAAATGTTTGTTTAAATATCAAAGGAGAAACTTGTCATCTGATTGCGTTTGAATGATCCAACTGATTATTTATTGCATTTAACGCAGCCACAAGCCACAACACAAACACAACTCTCGCTTCTAGAAATACCAAAAATGATAAATCTCTTGTCATTTAATCCACATTTACTTCCTAAATACTTTACTAAATATTTATAATTATTATCAATCTCAACAATAATAGTGCAAATTAACAATAATTCAAAAAATCGTGTTTTTGTGATGTCCGTAATAAAAGTTTAAGCGTCCTTTCGTAAGTTTCATTTCATGACGCTGCGTAACTTTCTCATTTGTCACTGATTCAAATCTAATGATCCTTATCTTTGTTCTTATTGTTTAATTGAGCATGATTTAAACTTTATTGAATCCTAGATTTTTGTCATACATACAACATATGGGTGTCTATCATCTATTATAATTTAAAATTTGTTGTTGTTTCTAGAGATTTTTAGGATTAAGATAACGATGCATGGCTGATAACGTGAGAACTGGACAAACACCACGGAAATCTGAAATCTTGGCAAAAAGAGTTTTGCAGTTTCTGGTTCAGTCTTTGGTGAACAGCTTTAGATTAACTCTGGATATGACAGCTAGAGTCAGACATTATGAATATTCAAGATTTTTTCACAAGTATAGAAATTTTTTGCTTCTCATCGGCTTCTTATTGGTGATTCAAGCATTTTTGGCAGTTAGAATCGGTCTTCTGCAGGAAAATAGTGATAGCAGTGGTGATGACGGTTATCATATGCCTAAGCCTTCCATTGTAAGTTTTACCTTTTTAGTTCTTAATCATTTTTGTGACAAGATTAAATAAATCAATCAACTTTTTAATATTTTTAAGGATGGATCAAAAGTCGCCAGCAGCCAAAGCAATTTGAAAGACGATAAGGAAAAACGTAATGGGATAAAAAATACAAACGTGAGTTTTTTCTTTAATGTCGACTTCTGTTCTGTATACTAATTGAAATCTTCTACTACGGTATTAGGTACTATGGGATTTTGTAATTGTAATTGATTATGTATTTACTTAGGATGGCCAGGCTGTCAATTCCAGTCTCTTAACATTGGACTTGGAATCATTAACTTTTGTGCCAGAATGTGAGATAACAGTCAAGGAATCCATTTCAGCTATTCAAAGGGCAAAAACGCAAAAGTGTAAGGAGCAGTTGGCTAAGACCGCATGCAGAGCAAAAAATAATTCCCTGTTTCCAATACGTCTTAAACGCTCTTGTATTAGTAACGGTAAGATATTTATCTGGGCACGTTAAAAGGGTTTTGTGTCAATATCATCCGGTTTAAGTAGCTCGCTTTTGTAAGACTATCAATGCACATCAATCGCCTAGAACCACTTCACATTTGAGGAATGTGTGCTTAAGTAATGCACTTTATTTCCCAAGTGCAAAGTAGTATGCAAATTTTGCAACAAAAATGTAAAGAAATAGTCCGAATTCTTTATACTCGCTTTGACTGTCGCTTACGATTATTTCTTGTCACAGAATACCCCTAATTTTATATTTATGGCATTATGGCTATGTCATGTCTAGAGTGAAGTATAGCTATGTCTATATACGTAAAACTATTTGGTTATGAAATTCGTGATATATTTCATTTACAGAAACAACCTACGGAAGATATATTGGTTGCTTTCAAGATGAACAGAGAAGCAGAATTTTATCGGAATATTATGCCTTGCAGAATGACAAAAACTCACCACAAGCCTGTGTTGACTTGTGCCTTCAGTCTGGCTTCCAGTTTGCCGGAGTACAATATGGGTAAGTTACTTAAACGTAATAAATTGACTAGCATATTATTATATATAAATATATTACATTTCAATCAAGGTTCTAAAGTTAACTTTTTTCTTTGTTTTTCTATTAGTGTGGAGTGCTTTTGTGGCAATACAAGACCACCGTCGTCTCTCAAATTAGACGAAAAGGACTGTCAGATGAAATGTCCATCGGAAAAATTTGATGTGGATGATGTCAACGAATATTGGCATCTTAAGTTTTCCTTTTGTGGTGGCTATTATACTATGAATGTTTTCGAAACTGGGGTATTTCATGGTAATAATGTTTGTTGTAATAATGTACCTAGCTATTTTCTAATTCTTCATTGCATTTTATTTTTAGTGCTGCTTCTGTGGAAAATACAATGTTTATATTTATACTGAAACCTAGATGGAGAAAGGAAAGATCAGGTGATAGGATTCAATGGAGTAAATGACCACGACGGTACGTCTATAAAACCGAAAAAAATAGTTCGTATTGTATTTTTCTTGACGCTTAATGGTCGAGCCGTCCGTCAAGTTGTCCGTCTTATTAAATCGCTTTTTCATGAAAGACATTACTTCTACATTCATGTGGATGCTGTAAGTGAACTTAACTTTGGCAAAACAGTTTAGCCATTTAATGACAATCAAATTATCTTATGCCATTTTCAAATCAAATATGACTTATGCTATAAATAAAACTTTATTATAGAGACAAGATTATCTTTACCGCGAACTGTTTGCACTCTCTTACAAATTACCCAATAACATTCGATTTATGCAAAATCGAAAGGCTAGTATTTGGGGTGGTGCTAGTTTGCTCACAATGCTTCTACAAGGAATGCAAGATATAACTTATTTTGCCAAGGAATGGAATTGGGATTGGGACTATGTGATTAATCTCAGTGAATCTGACTTTCCTCTAAAGTAAGAAATCTCAGCCTTTATTTGTATTGCTAACATTGTACATAATATTGTCGCAATCCAGTCATAAAATAAAGTAATTTATTAATTTCAACAGGACAACTGAACAATTGACAACATTCCTTAGTTTAAATAATGGTAGAAATTTTGTGAAGAGTCACGGTCGAGATGTGCAGAAGTTTATCCAAAAGCAGGGATTAGATAAAGTATTTGATGAATGTGAATATAGAATGTGGAGGGTCAGTGATAGAAAGTTGCCTACAGGTAATATTTCAAATGTGTCTACATAAAGTGCTTCAAACCAGGAATTTATATGGAATGGACTAATGCAAGATTGGTATTGTGTAGGTATCGTTATGGATGGTGGCAGTGATTGGATTTGTCTGCATCGTGATTTTGTTGAATACATTACCAAATCTGAAGATGAGTTATTGAGTGGTTTAAAAGTTGTTTTTCAGTACACATTGCTTCCTGCCGAGGTACAAACAAATTATTGTAAAATCATATTACATAGAAGTATTTTTAATATTTAAATTTTTAGTACCTATACACAGTTGAGCAAAATATTATTTAAAACTTTCAATTTATTTTCAGAGCTTTTTTCATACGGTGCTACGAAACTCTGATATGTGTTCTACTTTTGTCGATAATAATTTACATGTTACAAATTGGAAAAGACGATTAGGCTGCAAGTGTCAGTACCGAAATGTTGTTGATTGGTGTGGTTGCTCTCCAAATGATTTTCGATTATCTGATTGGAATCGTCTTCAGGTGACTTTTCATCTCTAGTCAATAATGTTACTAAGAAAGGTATGCAGCTATTATGTATCAGGGTAACGAATTAAAATATTTAAATGTCTTTGCAGCTGACGGAAAGCAGATATTTATTCTTCGGACGAAAGTTTGAGTCCATTATTAATCAAGGAATAGTTAATCAGTTAGAATCGTGGTTATATCCACATCGATTCGAAGACCATTTTCCTACATTAGATCGCTTTTGGCAAAGTCTCTTCCACCATCACGATTTAACTCCAAAAGCGGATGATGCATTATTAACGTTGGGGAATTCTCTGAAGAGATTGGCAGCCAAAACTTTCGTTACAAAATATTTGGATTTCAAATATACAAGTGGTGATGAAAAAAGTCAAAATGAGCAACTAACTGGTTTAATATCGTTAGACGATATGAAACTACATGAAATAACGGCTTATTCTAACGATGACCAATTTCAAGGCATTTTAGTCAAATTCGAAGGATATATCAAAAATGACGTACCGTCTGGAAAGAAATTAAGTGTTATAATGGAAGCGTGGTTTAAGATCGAAAATCGTGTCCAGTTAGCGCCATGGAGTCAAAAAGTATCAAAAGTTCGGACAAAGATTCAAGATCTACGGGTTGGCACCGACTATGACCAAAAGGAACAAACATTTCGAAATTTAGCGTCAGCCATGGGACCTTATAGTGAACCCACTTTGGCTTATAATGTCTACACTGATGAGTCCTTTAACATAAGCTTTGTCTGGATAAGTCCAAATAACACAATCGAATCAGCCGTCAATGTGACGATTACAGATGGAACTACCGTAAGTGGCACTGGATGACGTTTGGTTCAGTTCATTAACAAATTATCAAAGAAAAAATACGTACAGTATGTGTCTAATTAACTTTAATTGCGCATTCGATTTTCAGGCGAATTTTGTGAAGCCTGTTATAAAGTCGCCTCTACTGACGGGTATTTGGACAATCAAATTATTGACTACAGAAGGACATTTGGTGTCGCAAGTACAATTTTTAATAACACCTCTTGAATTTTACGATGAAAAAATCATTTCACCGTCGGATTTCACGTAATTTGCTAAATTTTTGTTTTGTAATGCGTTTGTGTAGTAATACTAACAAATCTTTTGTTTATTTATGATTTTTATGACTTTCGTGAATTTGTTAGTCACGTTTAAATCATTTAAAAACATTTGTGAATTTCATTGCTACTTTTTTAGGCGCATCAATGGAATACCTGTTTTAGAAGGCAGTTCATCTGGAAGTCCACAAGATGTGTCAATTGACATAGAAAACATCGTCGACGATCTGGTCGCAAAGTAAGTCAAACTAATTTTACATTTACAACTATAATGCATTATGAGATTCGTATGCAGTGCAATGTGCACATTGTGCATGCATACTCAACACGATGGATCACACGGTAAGTGTAAAAGTGTATATGCATACACATAAGGCAAACATTTATAGCAACAATGAAAGTTACACACCTTAAAATAAGATGTGCTGCTTTGATGCTAAATTACTATAGGAAAATTATGCCCGTGGGAAAAACTTTCCTTTCCTGCAATAAAATGAGGCTTTGATTTACTTTACAGATACTACACCCTTCAAGAAAGTTGTCTCGAGAGAGATTTCAACGATTTGGTGTCTCATTTGGACTACAAGGTATACCACTCTGGTGATGTACCTCATATTTGTAGTCAATCGCCTTGGAGCTCTTTGTCCCCCGACCCTAAGTCAACCATCTTAGGTATTGACCCTAGAAATGGTCTTTTAGTGCCATGATTATGATAAAGATGAAACATTTTAAAAGACTATAGAATGGTGGCCACTAATTTAAACTTTTACAGATTATAATTGTTTTATAAGAACTAGTTATATATGAATATGACAATAGCATGTATTTACAAGTGTTCCATATTAGTGTGCTAGATATTTTTATGTTTCACATTAAGAATCGACAATGATCTTCATATTATTTATTGCTAGTGAATTTCTAGTTTAATTTTTGTAAGACACAATATCACGCTGTGTTGAGATTGAATTGAAAGTATTGAAACGCATTTTTATCCGATTTATCCCCAAATCGGTGGTAAGGAAGAGAAATAACTGATATTTCTTCAGCTAATGCTAATAGAATTTTATCCAGATAATGAACTCAGTGTAGATGTTCATGTTGACTTACAATTAGACTCAATTAGTGCCATAATAATATTCAGTATGTATTATAATTTCCTCGCCCGTATAAATATATCCGCAGGCATTACATTCGCGTTTTTAGTTTTAAGTAGACACTTTTATGTTTAGGTAAATCAATTGCGTCCCTTTGAGATTTTAATTTCATGGAAATCGATATCAATTCAAACGAATTCATGGCTGAGTTTTTTGAGTACACAGTCCAAAGTTGAGGTGCTAATTTTTGAGTAGTAAAAATGTAATACCTACTTAATACATTTTTATTGTTCCATAGAATTTTCTTATTAATTTAAGCATTCTTCTGTTACCTTTTATCGAAATACATAGTAATCTAGTAATTTCTATCCTTGTCTATAAAACTTTTTACTTTCAAGTAAATATTTAGAGGAAATGATTAATATCATTGTGCCAATATAGTTTCGGCAGTTCAGGAGTTCTAGTAGTAAAATAGCGATACGATAATCGTAAAAGTACTTAATATAAAATATATAACATGGTTTAATAGTTGACGCATTTTGACTTGTAATTGTGAATCTCCATTTTCTAAAACTTCCACTATCATGAATGTTGGTTTGGCATTTATTTGTATTTTATAGTTTAGCAATTAGTAGTTCATGTTGTAAAAGCTCTCGATATTGTTTTTTATGTAGGTATAGTTATATACTTACATTTAGTTTTAGTTGTGTTTAATGTTAATTTATTATTACGTTTTAAACTTATTTCAACATAATAGGTGTGTCATTGTCATTACGTAAGCTCCTGTTTGACTGATGTTTGATCTTTAAGAAATTGTTTGGTTTACCTCAAGCTGCTTCT
>JAQFYB010000743.1:0-44639 GCA_034694085.1 Pogonognathellus longicornis
ATTTATATTGGATTTGATCTTCACATGACATTGACATGTGAAAACGTGGCCATCTTTAATGTATCTTGTGATTACTTGGAATTGATTATTTTCGAGGAAATATATACCTAATGCTTGTTTATCCTAGAGAGACAGTTAGACTTAATTATATGCACATAACTACTCTAGTGTATTGTTTACCACCTACACTACAAACTACCTACAAATACGGAATTAGGTTAATGGAAGAAGGTGGTGGAAACACAGTCTAAAATTATTTCTGTTTTGACATATCTGTAGTTTTGTAAAAAAAGACAATACAAACATATTTATACTAATGAGTATTTATTGTCTAATCAGAAGTCCTCTGTTAGTGAGAATGCCTCTAGTAGGTACAACTATATAGAGGCATTAGGTAGGTAGGTATTTCAAAAAATAAGGGAAAAATCTCTCCAATTTCAAAATCGCAGTCACAAAAATGTAAGGTGATGGTCAAAGACAAGGTGCCTTGCCTATTAGGTACATTTATACACATATTTAATTGTGCTCTTATATTTACAGGAATATGTTAACGTTTTAATGTACCGAATCCATTGCCGAATGTCTTTCTAATTTAAGATGTTTGTTTACATGATTCAATTAAGCAAGTAAGTACATACATGTCAAACCTTTACCTTCTATTTGTAAATACCTATAAGGATTTGCATGAATTTTACACATGATGTGTATCATTAGTTAACAAAGCTATCATTTTATGCTGTAGTGTAATGTAACGTGAAGATCCTTTTACGTGTCACATATCACGGATGCATGTGTATGTGCTTAGTACTTACGTAGGAAAAACTCATGATGATTCTAAAGCATCATGTAGCTATTTTTAGCTGTGAGTTATAAGATATTCCAAGAAATCCGATGTTGGTGTAGGTTGAGAGACACGTTTCTTACTTATTAGTCATAATTGGAGCTAGGACTTGGATTTGTTGTATAGAGATATTAAGAGAACCTAAATGGGAGCTAGACGAGCAGAAATGACTAAATAATTAATTATCAACATAAATCTCCCACGCAATCTCATCCCAGTTATAAGGAGATTTATCCTGAAATAACCAGAAGAATTCGGAAATGAAATGGATATAAAGTTGCAAGAATGACAAACAGTTGCTTGTTGTTTGCTGTCTTCTTTTTCATTTCGATGCTACTCTCCCGTAAACATTGAACTTCAATGCCCTGTGGTGTATAGTGTACACTTAAAATGTTCATACAGATTCTCAAATCAACCTTTTCAATTTTCATCAAAGCTTCATTTTACATCGTCGCCTACGCATGGTACCCTTACAGGTTGAAATATTTATACAGTTAGACCAGCAGCCATCTCTAAAACTCTCTTTGATCCCTCATTCTTCCAATAACGTAAACTACTTGATTTGTCATGTTGTTTGCTATAGACTTGCAATTGGAGTAGAGCATAATATAGTAGGTACTCAATCATTCGTAAAATAAATGTTGACGATTTGTATGTTTTGGTGCCCGCAACAAAATGCAATCACAAACCAGGACTTGGAACTGGAAATGCCACAATGGACACATACATAGAATGTATATATCGGTTTAACACGTTGAACTGATTTCTTCCGGCATTATTATTGGGAAAACTAGCCCGGTCACCGTTCCAGTGCAAACAACAAATGAAAATGAGGAAACTATCCGGCTATTACAAAACCACACATCCTCTACATAATATAATGACACGCGGAAGATAGATGGGCATCATGGAGGATTCCAATTAGTTAAAATTACATTTTCATCCACAATCAGTTTTATTATTTGAGACTCAGACCGTAGGTTTAACACATTTCATTTGTGGTGAGAGTAGTTTTGCTCTCTGGCTGTATTATATAGTATTTTCGCTGAGATGAGACTGACTACGTAAATCAATCCTGGAAAATTAATAATACCTGGAAAACTGACCCCGATTTTGAGTTGGTGACAATTCTCATTATTTCATGTGACACCAAATATAAAATGTGTCAAATGATTTCAATTACCTAACCGTAAATATCAAATTACACTATGAAACATCATTTTTTTATGCCTATGTCTCTTGCTGGTTTCCCTTTTCAGTATTCAAGGAAATTAAATTTCACCAAAATGATGTCCATTCAACAGGAAGGACCCACCTGCTTATATATTTATGCTGGGTTTCCTTGTACAGTTCTGTATTTAAGTATGTGTACTTTTTATTGCGACGTGGGAAAAATGGAAGCAGATGAAACTGGAATTAAATTTACCTATAAATTAATATAATGCACAATAACAAAAACGTTTGCATACTGATTTGAGAATGTTTGGTACATTTAGCATACTATGGTAGGAAATAGCAGTCAAAACAACTTGACAGTGAGTGACTGCAATAATCTTGTATAATATCTTGCAGCAGAGGATATGTTTCACGTGTTTATTTAGTGAAATTTTATAGGGAAACAAACGCGATTGGTTGTTTGTACTTATATTGTTATAAGAGTACTTATAATATTAGATATGCTAAAGATAAAAATGCACTAAAAGCGAATAAAAATACATACATACCTATATAATTTGGTTTGAAGATCAAATGAAGTTTGAACAAAAAACGCCATTTATTTATAATGGAACATAACACGCTACTCATTATAATAACTAATAACATGCCGCAGATAACTAAAGTGTAAAAGGTGAGGTCATAGGGCTCCTATCAACAAAACCTTCAGCCAGGTTATAAAGCACCGTAATAGACGGGTGTAAAGCTTACAAGGGAACAAACGGGGAGAACTTATATCCCACGAAATAATTTTTTCCATATCGGTTGTGCATTTTACTTTGAAATTGTCTCAATTGTTTGCTACGCTATCATAGTCACTACCACTACCACATAGGATTTTGTCCTGCCCTAAATTGATTTCTATATACGACCTTGGTTTACAAGATGACCGAGTTGTGCAAAAGATTTAAAAACGTGTTCATGAATTTTGTAGTATTGACAATAACATGAGATTGTCAGCATAACTTATATTACTGGGATGCTATCTCTGTATATTAATGACAGTTGTTTTTTGTTGTGGTCCAAAAAGTCCAGATCCAGATTTATGTATTTCATAGTTTCTCGTAAGTATGTACAAGTCGTCTTTATCCAAGTATGTGTAAATATGAAACAAAACGCAGTAAACCGAAAGAAGGACAAATTCATATCATGTTGTTCATCGTGAATATGGATATATTATAGATAACAAATACAAACTCTACCCATTCGTCTTATAAAATTTTGTTATTTTTAAGCATTTTTTTTCGAACAACGATATATCATAATTTTTTTACCAGCTATTACTCAATTCCACAAGGTAAATGGGAGGTACATTCGTTCATTACATGTAAAAATTATGCAAGCATACTTATGAAAAAAGGTTAACTTATATAAAAATTACTATGGCTGATATGACACAATTTTGGCAAATAACAGAATACTAATATACGTGAGAAAAATTTTGTCGCACGTTTTGCCTCCTGATTTTGACAGCTTCAAAAAACAACTTCTTTTAGCATGAACTGGAGCATAATGAATTTATAATAATTACCCATGGTTGTACCAATGATTCTACAAACATCTATAGGATTATTGTACCAAAACTATTGTAGATTGCTTCATTTACACTTTTGTTTTTCGTGAAATCTGATTGCGTAAGTATAACATCATTAATATCTCAACTCACGGAATTCATTCAAGAAATCAGAAAATGTTTATCAATCATTGTTATCACTATTCATTCACATATTTCACACATTTCAATGTAAAGAAAACGTAGTTTTAGTAAAGTTCAACAATATCATTATTCTATATATGGATGAGTATATTATCCTATATTATTATCTTATATACTAAAAACTGGGACAAATATACGTGGTCACAGTAATTCAGTACCATTCACAATTAGCAAAGGCGTAATACAGACGTATAAGTAGTGTCAGTCGCGTTATATACAGCTTCCGAATCATCTCTTACGAAATTCTTAAGCATACGTTATCAAGATTGTTATATCCACTTAAAAAATGAATCTCCTACCACTATGTAAACAAGACTGAGGTTCTTTATCAGATAAATGTTGGAAGATGCGATGGAAGAATACATGCTGGTATTATTATTAGTCAGTATAAATCATAAGTAATCAAAGCACATACATAAAAGATCAAACATTCTATGCATGGACCGCTCAATTAACTGCAGTGTTAGGCCAGTGAATTACTTTTACACATTTTTACAGAATGTAACCATTTACAATATCATTAAAGTTTTTTGTTAAATATTTAGTGTGTTAGTTTCTGTTATTGCGTTGATGTTCATGTATAAACACAAAGATGGGAGAAATACGTAGATGATGATTGTATGATGATAAGTCATGCATAGTTATAACAAAATGTGACATGAAGCCTGACAAGGAAATATAGGTCGCGTCGTAATGAAAAGTTAATGAACTGTATGTTGGGTTAATGTGATGGACACACAAAGCACCGCAACCACTCTTCACTTTTTCAGTTCCTTCTCATTTAATCTCTCATCATACAGACTTGTACCCTCACAACCCGGAATATGTTGTGTGTAAATAATATTGATACCTCTATAATACACGCACAATGCCTGTAAAAGTGACGCACGGGCATTTCCCCTCAAACCACTCCCGTCAATCGGTGAGACAGTTTCGAAAATCAGTTCAGTTCTGTCCATCCAGCTGTCTATTCCAGGCTGTGGGTATTTTTCTGTATACGACTCATATTCATAATACATAGGCAGATTAAATATATACCTATGTAGGTACATCCAATTCTCTGAATTTTGTCTAAACTACAATCTTAACATTTGCTCTCCTATTACTCCGCTATTTGACATTCCTACCCCCGCACATAAAGCCTCCACGTACATTACTATTCTAAAAATAAGTTACTGAATCTGATAGCTTGTCTTATATTAATTTCATACTTTCTGTATGTACTTGTAAGTAAGTCCCTTGTTAGGCTCTGGATATAGTAAACTCTACTTTCATGAGTCCTTAGCAAACAAAACTCTGGTCTCAGTGTATCTACGCAGCGAATACAGTATTGTTAAAAAGCTGCAATACTGTGTTCGATGGTATCTACGTGAATGGAAATATTTGGTAAATGTAAGTAAATTATGAAATTGCTTTTAAATGTTTATAAGCTTGGTTTAAAATCAGAATTTTTAACTAAACGCTGACAAAAATCACTCGCTCTATCTTTATTTAGGGACACGTTTAACTTTCAATAATGTTTAAAATGAAAATTGAGTAAAACAATGTCATTAGTATATTTGTAGAGCACAAACACGCATATTACAACATAGGGTAAACCGTATACCAAAGTTGACATGACACAAAGTGAGAACAGGAGTTTAAGATTTGATTTACAGTCTTTGCTCAAATGTGTTCTGACAAATAAGTGTCGTCAGTATGAAGTAAGAAGTGAAGAAAGTTCCTATTTGTTCAAGTTAATGTGCATATCATAAAAGGTCAGTTTAGTCGGCTATAATACCTTCTCACATTCTCACTTGCAAAAAATATTGACGCATTTTTTGAGAAAGTACTACTATAGGTACTGTTTACTCATAAAATTCACTTGTAGAGTCTCATGTTCCTAACATACCCAATGCTCTTTAATAGAGGAATCTACCTCCTATTCAAGTCTTATTTTATTAAAACCTGAAAACTTATTAATATTTACTAACACAAATTCTGGTTTTAATGTATTCATCTTTTCATCTGATTATGAGACCTCAACGAAGCACTTAATACCTACACTTTCCCCTTTTTACGCCTTCTACATGTTGCGTAACGACTTTAGAATGATATACTGTAGAAACTCAGTAATTATAACCATTTGTTTGTATTTACCTATTACAATAAATAAAAATGGCTATTTCGCAATAGAGTTAACGTAAATTATAGCATTATAGTTAAAAACATCTTCGCATGAAACTTCGTTTGCACAATTAGCATAGACAAGGATTTTAGGACGCATTTTGTAAGCTAACAATGAGTAGAAAAACAACATTCTCAGGTGACTTGTCTGTTCAGTATGTTTGTTTATTGCTACTATCAAAACAAAAATGATAAAATCTAGGTAAACAAAAACAGCGATACAAATCCAAAGTTATTCCGTCCAGTAGTAGCATTAGTAGTTTAAACCTAGTAACAAAGTAGATTGAAATTCCTATTTATTATTATGAATAAAAACTGGTTAAGTAATGAAGAAAGGTGACTTTGAGTGTTTTTTGGCGATATTACGGAGCAGATTTAATCTCTATGTTATGTTTATGGAAGTAGAAGATACATGATACATTACAGGAGAAGATACATGCTACACAACATGCAACATGCAAGTACAAGATAAATGCTACATTTTACATATAGCTTGTAGTGAAAATGTAGGTTCCAAGTCCAATGGAAGTGCGAAATTTATTTTATAAAAAGTGTTAGGTAGGTCTGTAGGTTATGGTTATTATGCATTTAACACTGCTGACTGCCTTTAAAAATGCTGTGAATACAGATCAATTTTTTATGTATAAATAGTTTATATCCCAATCCTTCTATATACCCATGATCACTAATTTATATATCTATAGGTACAGATATTGAGATTGAGACAAGTTTGATGAGATAAATGAATGAAAAAAAACATGACTGTGCCTTTCACTATGTAGAACGTATTTAATCCAGAATATCCACTGATTTCTAGTCTCTGAACAATCTTAATGTAGTTCCCTGTAATCTATTTGCCTCATATTTATATTTCTCCTTAAAAGTTGAAATCATTAAAATGTAAGTAGGTTAGTAATGGAGGTATTTGTTTAACATAGAACACACGGCAGACTGTATAACACATCCAAGAATTATTCATTTTTCTAATGTATTCATCCTTGTAAAGCTGACAGGAACAGATAGACACTAATCTGAAAAAGTTATGCACGAAAAGATCCCTGTGTCTTGACACAATTTTATACTTTATGGATGTTGTCAGCCTGCTTGCTTACATCTTCAAACAGATCTCGGTCTTGTTTGGGGAAATGAAAATGCTGACATAGCACAAAATAGCTTTAGGACAAGGCAGTGCAAGGCAACTAAAAATCGGATAAAGATAAAGATATGATAGATTTAAAGAGTAAGAAAGGAAGTATAGGTCACATTAGTACCTAGTCATGTTAGTCAAGTTGTTTGCGTTGTGAAATTGCGTGGAAGTGTGAGGGAGGACGTAGTAGTTTGCAGAAAAAGGAAGAGTTGGGTTTGAGTTGGTTGTTTTTGTGTTGACTATGTTCAGTTTGGCAATACGGAGTGAGTGGTCGTCTCACTCTCAGATTGAATGATGGGAAACGAAAGTGGGTTAGTGAATGGCGCAATTAAATATTTGCTCTTGCAACGATGAGTAAACCTAATTAACTCAGGACATGTCACTCTATATTTATTTTGTCTTCAATATATATACACACAATATATGTATGTACTAGTAATATCCCTTGTATTTATAAACTACACATTTCATCACAAACACAAACTACGATTTCCTATTATTCTTTTCGTATCTTCAATTTTGAATCGTCAAAAGTCGTTGGAAGTCAAGTAGTTCTTCTATGTTGACTACTTCTATGTGTTGATAATGATACTGTCACTTTTTGATGGATTACATTTACTGTATATTATCAACTATATACCATACAAATCTTGTTTCCTTCCAGTTTTATCTGTAGAGGTACTATATGTACCCATCCCATTCAGTTACCAACTAGCAGCCTCTATACTAATATAATGTGTTATCGCAATTTGAAGTATTCAAGTTAGTTCGAAAAAAATATAAAGCAATAATTGCGCAAAATAATTGAAACAATATTGTCTATTTTATATAAGTACATGTGTGAACAATTTTTAAAGTATATGTAGATTAGTTTCAGTTGATACAACTGTGATGCGAGGAACACTTTCATCGCACTAAAGACCGGAGTTCTCGATACTTTCGTTGTTCATTTTCTGAAAGGGAAACTGTTACTCTTGTCAAAGCTTCCTTGAAATCTGTCATACTTACTACCACAGTCGAATCAACATTATCACAATCACCTATACATCAAAAATTGACTTATTTATTCTCGCATCCATCATTACTGTAAATATACCATTTTTTTGGTAAAAGTAACTGATTTTACTGATTGTCACATAGTATAATTTTATAGCTTTGGAAGTGTTTAATGATTACTACGTATCATACCTCTATCAAACCGGTCGATGTAACGAGAAACTGCAGTTATATAAGCGTCACTGCATAAAGAGTAAAAATCAGCTCCAGTCATTCCATCCGGAGTATCGTTTGCTACAACGCTTAAATCGACATCGGAACTCATCTGAAATCTAAAAGAAATCAAAGTTGTTATTACTTATCTGAATTTTTTGTGAAGGTTACCTTGATTTCTCTCTTAGTAGCAAATACATTATAGTGTTGTTTATTTGCATGAAAGATGTGCTTAACTAATTTTTCCTTTCAAAACATAAACTGTTTCATTTGTTGTGTAACACTGTGTTGACACGTTTGGCACGTACACAAATAAAAATCTCTAAAGAATCTTATCTAAAAAACGCCCGCTACCTAAAAAGCTTATCATATCGCATCTATATTTATGAATGAATACATACATACTTTTAAAAATAAAATGGTATGCAGTTAACTTACTTTCGAGTCAAGGCTAGTAGTATATTTTCTTTTTTCTTAGGATCATTACTGATACCGACATACAGTAGCTTATCAAATCTGTTAAAATTCATGCAATATAAATATTGTCATATACATGGTTTCTTACTATACATGGTTTTTGTTTGCACTTATATACTTATGTATTAACAAAGTTGGTACCTTCCTGGACGTAATAAAGCAGGATCAATAAGGTCGGGTCTGTTTGTGGCTCCTATAATGAAAACATTTGGTGTGCTGTGAGTTCCGTCCAATTCAGCCAAAATTTGTGACACAACCCTGCAATTTTTTAATGAAACGGTTATATCAATATGTTTAAATATTAGGCAGTCATATTGAGAAATTGATTTTCAAATGAGAATTATTACCTATCCATGACACCACCTGAGTCGCCACTTCTACCTCTATTGGGAGCTAACGAATCCAACTCATCAAAGAAAACTACGCATGGAGCACAGTTTCTGGCTCTTTCAAAAACTAAAGCAATATAGTAGTAATCATCAAATTCACTTCATACCTTTCAATTCAAACTGCAACATTTCAGTATTGATTGTATGAAATACTAGATTTCGCAAATTGCAAACATGAATGATTGGCAAATAACAGTAAGAAAAATTGCACCTTCCCTGACGTTCTGCTCGCTTTGTCCGACATACATATTTAAAAGCTCAGGTCCTTTTACACTAAGAAAATTCAGCTTAAATTCTGATGCTACAGCTTTGGCAATCAGAGTTTTACCAGTTCCTGGTGGTCCGAATATCAAAGTACCTACCGAGACAAGCATTTATTTAGTTTTGAATTACACATTACACAAATTACGCATCAGTATTGTGAATTGTATGACATATCATTTACAAACTAAATGGGTGAATAATGTATTAATGTACATACATGAACGTAGAAGGTTGTTCTGGTATTATTTACCTGATCTCTTTAGACCTGACGCAAAAAGTTGAGGAAAGCGGAGAGGAAGCTGAATTGAGTTGATAAGCTCTGCTTTAATTTCATCGAGACCTCCAATGTCATCCCAAGAAACGTTGGGGATTTGAACATTTTCAACCGTGTCTTTCATCACTTTGTTCACCACCCCTAAAGCATCAAAAGTGACATCAACATCAAGTAACATTGAACATTAAGTAAATGTATAATATGTAGCTCATATTTTAGTAACACGTTAGGTTAGAATGTGTCAAACACGTCATACCAATTCAGAAGTTTATATAATTGAATAATGTTTTCCTAGAAAATGGTATGTACTATTATCTTCCAAACATACCTACATTACACAATTGAAAGAACAAGATTTTATACCTAAGTGTGTACATGTAGGTACTCATATATTATAATTATGTTCCTGCTATGTTATATCGAATACATTTCTATCTATGATTAGAAGAAGAAAAGTACAGATTTATTGTTATTTTAATTTGTCATATCATTTTGTTGTAATTTTTTTTTTAAATTGCATATTGCCTGTATGAAATCGTTAAACGTTAATTTGAACATTACAATCCTTCGTCGTAAAGAATCCAATCTCTCATATCATAACCTAGAAACTCTATATGCCCTACTAAATAGAAGGCCTACACTATTGTAGTACATAATATTATACTAACATACTGAAACTAAGTCTACGCAGATGGGATCTTATCTTGTGAATGGAAACGTCAATGCAATTATGGAATGATAAGACGGGAGAAGTAAGTAAATTATTTGTTGAAATTACTTGCAATTTAAAATTGACAACCAATTTAGAAACATTTTGTACCAAGTAAAACAAACTAACACAAGTAACCAAGTACTAACTAATTTACTGATAAGGGTACGTGATAAGTACTGACGTACTGACATCACGAATCAAAACTTTTCCATTGGCTTTACACATTATATTACTATTTATAGAATTTCAAACCTTTTACATGTTATTATGTAGTACGTAGATAGTTATTTAGCAGAGCATCATTAATATTAATTAATCAAAACACATCTTGAATACACAGAATCCTGAAACACGGTGAATATAACTAATAACTATTAATATCGTACCTAAAGCATACAGTAGATTTTCTTGACTCAAAGTTATGTTTTTGTAACCCAGTCTCATGGGTAATGCATGATGATTACGCTCAGACATTTTAGTCGCACTTTCCTCATAAGCATTCCTAGAATAAATAAAAAAACAATTGAATTAGCGTTAGGTACAGCGTATTTCATACACGATTTTTGCTTGTGAATGAAAGCATTTAAAATTCTAATACTGTGCATGTAAGTAAACTATTCATAAGTATCATATTTATTTATGACGCTAGTAATCAAATGTAGAGAAAAATAGATGCTGGATACTTGAGATACTTGAGAAACTGGAGATTTAATGTTTATTTACACAGAAAAGTATAAAGCTATAGACTAAGTGAAATAAAAAGTGTATACACGTGTGTGTCAATATCTATAATGAATTCATGAATACATTTCAAATCTAACCTTGTAGCAATGGAAAGAATTGCTTTCCAATCTCCCAAACTGAATTTGGACATTTGGCAATTATCTTTGGACCATTTTTCAAGATCCACATGTTTGGAAACACGAACATCACCTTTGTTTAAAAGCCACTGAATTGTCGAGGCAACTTGAGACACTTCTATAACTGGGCTTGTCTTCAGTTTATACAAAAAGCAACTGCTCAGTGATGAGGAAATTTTTGCGACATCATTGGAAATACCGACAATAAACGCAGCTAACAATACGTTATCCTCTTTTTTCTGTAATTGTGAAGCCAACATTCCTTCCTTGATATCCATCAACATATCGGAAAATGCTAAAATTGTCCTTTTGTCCTCCTGACCTTCTTTGTCTTTACCTAGAAGCTGCAAATTAAGATTCAGAGATCTTAACTTTTTTCAGTAACACCATTATTTTGTTTACCAGACTATTTTTTAGAATACAAAAAAGCCTTTCTTGGCGACAGCATGCTATTAATAAGCTAACCAAAATAAGCATTAACATAAATCATAAATAATGGGTTTCATCATAAATAATGTAACAAAATTATTTTTATAAAATAACAACAACGACGCGACGACAGGGTTTCAAATTGAATTCTGAATTGTAACTTTGTACACAAACAAATTACGCTTACATGAATATTTTTTATGACGGTCAAACACGGTAGGACAGACTTAATTTTTTGATGAAGAGCCTTCAGTTTTGCTTCAGTATACGCACTTGTGTCACCGATTAGATTTACAGCATTAATTACCAAAAAATTGAGCCCTAATTTCATAGCCACGGCTTTACAAATTGTAAACTTGCCCGAACCGGTGGGTCCATACAACAAGACACTCGGCCACAAATCTCCCGAAACATTCCTCATGGTAAAAACGGATTGAAGAGATTTATGCAATTCATCATGATGTTTTTCCAAGGGTAGGGGTACTAGTTTTGCCGGAATATAAGGGGTTAAGGATTGAATTCCTTGATAAAATAGTTTTGGTTTGTATGTATTCACAGTTTTGCCCGTTAGGTAAACAGAGGTTTCGTCTGATGATGCTGAGAAGATTCCAACATGACTTTTTTTCCTAGGTTTGCCGCATTCTACATCATCGACCATAAAATACACACAGTTATTCGCAGATTCCACATTTTGTGCAAAACTGTTTGTAGGTACAGAGATTATGTCACCTACAGAAATATATTTCTGATGCTTGAAGTGGAATTTTACAAGCTCATCGTAATTTTCAGAAATATCACACACTGATTGCACATTTGACAGACGCACAGTTGTAGCAGGTGTCGACTTAAAGGAATGAATTTGTAAATTATAGTTGTATGGGTTACAGAGCAAAGGGTAGACTTGATACGATAAACTTTGTGAGGAATTTGAGGATAATCGTAAAGAATTTTTAAGGTTGAATTCTGCTGTGGGTGTCATTTTAATTGATTTATGATGACCATCTCTGATTCCGGGGTCTGGGTCGTCTGCTATTATCATGCAGATGAATCCACAGTCATCATCCACTGTTTTCTGAATTCGCACCCAATGCAAAGGAGAAATTAAGCACTGACTTAAAAATTTAGTAGAAATACACACAATTCTGTCCAAATCTTTCATAGAAGTATCTTCAGGTTCATGTAGGGAAACCAGACGAGAGATGTATTCATTCGGTACGATCTCAACTGTAAATCTTGAAGATGACAACCTTTTTCTTATGGTCAAAGCTATTGACATAGCTGTGAGGAAATATTTTAAGTAGCAACCAATTTTAAACAACTTTCCAGAATAAATTAACTCTATTACGAACAGACAAACGCTTCTAGCTTCCTTTCCATGAAAATGAGCACACGATTTTGATTTTGAGCTTGCATTGGAACATGTTTCATCCATTTTAGAATCCTACCCAAGAAAAAGAGATTTGTCATTTCACGAAGCTTTCAAATTCGCAATAAAAATATTTAATCATAGTTTTAAAATGAATTTCATGCAAAAATTACGCTCACAAAAACCAAATCAACAAAAAAGATTGTCTCCTTTACCTGAACAAAGTCCACTATAAATTGCGATGACGTGTTTGGCGGCTCGTAAACAAATCTCATGTTTGACATGATGACTTTTTCCTCGAGTTTAGACACTTTGAAGATTGCGAATGATGCGATTGAAAACAATCGCTTTAATTTTTAACAGCACCTTCTTATTGCATGTTAATAAAATAACTGAGCTGTAAACAAAATTTTGATGACATTAGAACAGCAGTTTACAAATTGACAAGCGCTTTTTTATGTGAATAAACCACAAAATGACAACAAAAACAGCACTTTCAAGGATTTAAATGTTTTGATGCAAATAATGAAGAAATTCGTATGAGAAAGAAGAACTGTGAGCTAGAGAGCTATACCGTGGTCCTATTTCCCACGTTAATCGCGCTGAAATCGAAGAATTTGTCGTTGTTTGTTTTTAGTTTTTATCCCGACACACCAACATACATGCATTTTAGAGTTTCGCGTTTAATGTTATCATTTATAATTAATAGGTATCAATCATTTTGTTCGTATGACTTTTTGTGATTTAATTAATTAATATTATTGTTGTTTTTCCAGAAATGTTATTTTGTCACTGGATAAGTCATTAATATTTTTTATTTCATTACTTTTTGCAGGTGCTAAATGCTCAGCTTTTCATCACATCTCACATCTGACATCACGTATTAAGTAAGCTAAGCCGGCTCAACATTTGACACTTGACATTCAGAATAATATTCAGAAATCAGAGAAAAGTTGAAATGAAATCATTTTAATTCATTATTGGTAATTACTGATTAATACGGTTGTTTTTATAATATCAATAATATCAATATCATTGTTTTGGCTGGATTTAGACATCGGGTTATGTGACCGCGTGACATTTTAAAGTTTAGAGTCACCAGTCCACAGTCAACAGTCCAGTAATTCCTCCAAGTTCTCGAATCTCGACTCATTCATAGTTCACGGTTGGTAATTTTTCAACGTAGTTTCTCAACCAGATATTTCTCCGTCAAAACAATAATTATTTTATTTGTTCTTGTGACCTTACAGCTTTTGAGATAAAAGGTGATTTTGCTCTTTCCTCACAACACCACCAAGTCAAACCTTCATCATGAAGTAAGTCACAGTATAGTATACTCATATGAGTCTTGTTCCAGAAATCATAAGTACCTCTGTTCTGATACTACATTTAAAAAAATATGTCGAACAAATAAGTTATACCTAAATGTATTTGCTAAAAGTATCCTTCTTATTATAAACAACATTGTCTATTTGTATTTGACAGGTTGTTAGTTGATGGGTTGTCGGTTTTATTCCCCTATGAATATATTTATCCAGAACAGTTCTCCTATATGACTGAACTGAAGAGATCTCTGGACGCTAAGGTACTTACCTAGATTTTATACAATAATTACCAAGTGTAATAAGATTATCAATTTACCTCTGTGTAACTATAATGTTAGGTACTCCTAATGTTCTTCTTGCTTAATTATTCAATAATTATATTTTTAAAACGCCTAGTTTAGTTTTTTGTATGTGTATGAGAAAAGTTAAATAAGCGTAATTAATTGTAAGATGGACAGTAAAGTAGTTGTTTTGGTTTTAGGGTCATTGTATGTTGGAGATGCCGTCAGGAACAGGGAAAACTGTTTCTTTGCTTTCACTAATTGTTGCCTATATGAAAGCAAACCCTTTGCACGTGTCCAAATTGGTTTACTGCTCTCGAACATTGCCTGAAATAGAGAAAGTTCTTGCTGAATTGAGTAATTTGATGGATTACTACGAAAAAGAAACAGGAACTAGCTCAAATATTGTTGGACTCGCCCTTAGTTCAAGGAAAAATCTGTGCATTCATCCTTTGGTAAATACATATTACAGTTATTACACTATACCCAACCCACATTCATTTTAATTGATAACCTCTATTGCTTTTTAATATTGCTAACTACAGTACAGCATGATGTAAGCGTCTTTCCATTCTTTGTCACATTTTTCCATTTTCATTTAGCCCGCATGAATAAATGAAGTAATGTTTCCTATACATTAGATTAGAGAAATTAGAGATCAAAGGTTTTTAACATTAGATGACAAACTATTTAATGAAATTGTAGGTAAGTAAAGAAAAGGAAGGAAAGGGTGTAGATGGACGTTGTCAAAATCTAACAGCCTCCTATGTTCGAGCTCGACATCAGAAAGATCCAAATAATGTGTCTGTGTGCAGCTTCTATGAATCTTTCGATATGCATGGCAGAGAGTTTCCTTTGCCACCGGGTATTTACAATTTGGATGATCTTAAAGAGTACGGCAATCAAAAAGGCTGGTGCCCCTATTTCATAGCAAGATACACTGTAAGTGGAAATATGCTGTATGATTGTTAAGATACATAAATATTGACTTCTCCCAGTTCTCCGTCTCATTAAATCGATATCTACAATTTTATATCTTCATACAGATCGTTCACGCAAATATAGTTGTTTACAGCTACCATTATCTGTTGGACCCTAAAATTGCAGAAATAGTCTCAAAAGAGATGTCAAAGACATCAGTTGTTGTGTTCGATGAAGCTCACAATATAGGTAACTACATTTAAAATGATAAAACATTCATACTCGATTCAATCCTGAAAAAATATTGGTTAGATTTATAAATTATTCATTTGCACATAGATAATGTATGTATTGATTCAATGAGCGTCAAAATCAACAGGAGAGTATTAGATAAATGCACAACCAATTTGGAATTCCTTCAAAAGACAATCGACGAGTAAGCTAGTGTTTCAACTGCTTTTTTTACTGCAACGTTAGAGTTTGCATCTTAATATAATCAAAATGGTTAACTGTTTTAGAATAAAAGACGAGGACAGTCATAAGTTAAAAGAAGAGTATCATCGACTTGTTGAAGGTCTGAAAGATGCAAGTATTCGAAGAGAAACAGATGTGGTTCTTGCCAATCCTGTTTTACCTGATGAAATTTTGCAAGAAGCTGTGCCTGGAAATATTAGAAATGCAGAACATTTTGTATTTTTCATGAAAAAGCTAGTTGAATACCTAAAAATGCGTCTCCGTGTTCAACACGTTGTTCAAGAGTCACCCGCTGGATTTCTGAAGGACATTAATGGAAAAATTTGCATCGAAAGAAAACCTCTCAGGTAACAGTAATTTCATTAAGATTCTGTCATTCTTTCTATTTTAGTTCATTATTGTTACCGTTGGGCTAACAGTAGTAATGAAGCATTAAAGTGGTTTGCAAAAGTTAATGATTTTTAAATTGATGCGATTTTTTGTGTTATTGTAACTTTTGTAGATTTTGTGCAGAGAGACTTGCATCACTGATTAAAACATTGGAAATAGCTGACCTTTCTGACTTGTCATCCTTGGTTCTCATTTCACATTTTGCTACTCTGGTTTCAACTTACACAAAAGGGTTTACAATCATTATAGAACCCTTCGACGAAAAGTCTCCCACTGTTTCCAACCCCATACTACACTTCAGTTGTTTGGACTCTTCTATTGCCATTAAACCCGTTTTTGACAGATTTCAGTCCGTCGTTATTACGTCTGGAACCCTGTCGCCTTTAGATATGTATCCAAAAATATTGGACTTCCACCCTACGCTAATGACGTCTTTCACAATGACTCTAGCTCGGCAATGTATTCTACCGATGGTAAATAAATATTCGTTTTTTAACCTATTATAATTTAAACATTGTGACCTTGATAACATAAAGTTAGCTCTAACACGTAATGCAATAGAATGCTAAATTAAATAATACATATACGTGCACGGGATGTGAAACTGATCTCACTTAAACCAAACTCCTAACTTTGTGTACGGAAAACGTTTATTCTGGAAAGATTTTTGTTTAAATTGGTATTGGATTGGGGTGTGTAATTTTTATTTCCTATCGAATCGTAATACCAGATTATTTTTTAGGCTTCAAGGATGTGTATTGATGTCACATTCTTTTTAATCATTCGGAAAAATTACTTGATATTAATTGTATTTGCGTTTAAATTAAACAATTAAATTACAATTAATGAAAAATATTATATTATACAGTCAGAACACGTCACATTTGTTTTGCAGTTTGCATGTGATTTATGTATGGCAAAATATGTCTAGCCATTTCTGGTATTATTATCACTTTAATCGTTTGAATTGAACCAGGATGTGATATTTTATTTGATTGTGATGGATTTTTTTTTGTATTGCTTTCAGATTGTGTCCAAAGGCAATGACCAGGTTGCGATGTCGTCCAAGTATGAAACTCGAGAGGACATTGCTGTGATTCGTAATTATGGAAATTTACTGGTCGAGATGGCTTCTACTGTACCCGATGGCGTTGTTTGTTTCTTTACGTCATATTTATACATGGAAAATGTCGTTGCCAGTTGGTATGATCAGGTAAATTAATTCAATAATTATCTAAGTTTGTAAGGGTCAATGTAGTACATTTGTACACGTGTCATATGCCTAGCCTGGATCTGTATGGCTCTGTATGACGTGGAATGCAATTTTGTAAATAATGAATGAGCCTTCGTATTGTGTATAAATATTTAAATTGAATTGTGTTTTATCTTTTTTGCAAAGGGCATCATTGACCAGTTGCTGAAGTATAAGCTTTTGTTTATTGAAACACAAGACGCTGCCGAAACCAGCCTCGCATTATTTAACTACATTAAAGTAAGTCGTCATGTTTTGATATAAATCATATAACACGTTCCTTATTTTAATTCTCTACCACGAATGTTGTTAACATATTTAACATTTAACTATTTTTAAACAAGGCTTGTGAAAATGGTCGTGGTGCTGTATTGTTGTCTGTAGCCAGAGGAAAGGTGTCTGAAGGGGTGGATTTTGATCATCATTTAGGTAGAGCTGTTATTATGATAGGAGTCCCTTATCTGTACACGCAATCTAAAATCCTCAAAGCTAGACTGGAATACCTCCGTGATCAGTTCCAGGTGGGTGTCAGTTTCACTGATATATTTTAGTACAAAAATATATTGCCTTAATTCAAATGTGAACCATATTGATTAATAATGGGCATGCTTCTGTTTTAGATCAAAGAAAATGATTTCTTAACTTTTGATGCTATGAGACACGCTGCTCAATGTGTTGGGCGTGTCCTTAGAGGAAAGACTGATTACGGTGTTATGATTTTTGCTGACAAGGCAAGTTGTATTATAGATATTCTCAACCATATTGCAATAATACTGTGAATACTAATTCAGTTTATGTTTTCTCACAGAGATATTCACGATCTGACAAAAAAAGCAAATTGCCGAAATGGATTCAAGAGCATTTAAGAGATTCCTTTTGCAATTTATCTGTCGAAGAAGCTGTACAAGTAAGAATTTACTCAAACGGAAGACTATTTATGTAAGTATGAATGTTAATAATAATAATTTATAATTATTGTTAGATTTCCAAGAAATGGTTGAAGCAAATGGCCCAGCCCTTCACCAGAGAAGATCAACTAGGCGTATCCCTGCTTACATTGGAGCAGCTTCAAAGCGAAGAGATGCAAAAGAAAATCTTCCAAAGAGCACAACAAGTCTGAGCGAATTATTTTTTGCACATTGCTTTATTTTAAACATGGAATGAATTATGTAGTCATAACTTATAAATCATTTTCTAGTTTTATTATAATTAAATCCATATTGATATTTTTTGTCAATGAAATCAATAAAAAGTAGTACTGTTGCGTAAGTTAAGTTTTGATAAAAATCAAGGCAAATAGACATTTTGTATACTATAGTCACACGAGTTAGAATTCCTAATTACTTATAAATAGTTCAGTTAATATACTTTTTATAATAATGAACAACTTATTTGAAAATACATTAATTCTATATTGTAATCAAAGATTCAGAAAGATTCAAATTATTCAGCATAAGATCTTGCAAAGCTCTCCCTTTACTCAATGTCATAATAATCCACATGTTCACCTTTAAGGAACTTTTTCTCGTCGAGCACTTTAACAAGTTTAGCGATAGTCTGGTCACACGTCAGTACATTTCCAGATGCCTTTGTCTCCGTAAACAATTTTACAACTTCTTGGTCACCAGTGTACTGAATGGCTTCATCATAAATATCCGTTTGGACAGGTCCAGGAGCATAATTTAAGGATTGGATTCCAGATTCAGATGCAATAGACTTTGCAATCATATCCCTTGTAGCTTTGCCCATACAATAAAGTCCCCATGTATTTATAGGCTGAACCGCTCCCAAAGAACTGATTTGAATGACACTCCTTTGTTTCGAAGCGTCATTAAATACTTTGAAGAACTGGCTATTCAGAACAATCATCGAAAAAACGTTGAAATCGAAGTAACTGCGAATTTCAGACAAATTGTCCATTTCAGCCACCCTCAGCCCGCTCTTCAAGCCCAAACTACCTGCATTGTGAACAATTATAGCATGGTCAAAGTCACTAGAGAGACTTCCACTTTCCTGGATTGCGTTTTTAAGCATATTCAAGTAGACTTCGCCATCCGGGTTCCCAAGATCCAACACAGCTATTACAACTTTACATTTGTCTCCAGATGCGTCCATAATACTTTGTTTTGTGCTTTCCAATGCATCCTTTGACCTTGCAACAAGTAGGAAAACAGATCCTGGTGCAACTTTTTTAGAAAATTCGATAGCAATTGTGCGTCCTATTCCTCTACTTGCTCCAGTCACCAAACAGAAGGATTTTTGATTCCAGAATGCCATTTTGTTTACTGTGGTGATTCTTTTTCTGTGGGAGGACTGGAAATATTTTCGTCTTGAGACTCTGTTGTATTTAAGGATTTGGCTGTATCTAAAGTAGCTGTCTCTTCTGTTATTGCAGATTCTTCAGATTCAACAGTGCAAGTGTCGTTGTTCAGTAAAATATCTAACTGATCAGCTTTGACTAAATGTACGAGTTCTTCTGTAGTAAGAGCTTGTTTCTCAGGAACTAATTTCTTCAGCACTGGATTTACTTTGAGTTCTTCAAAAGAATCTTCTTCAAGAGAAATACCGTTTGCCACAGAATCTGTGAGCAGATTGACCATGTACGATTCTCGAGTTTCTTCCAAAGATCGTAATAAAGCCCGTGAAGTTTTCTTACCGCTGTTTTGAATATTTTCTAACTTGGTTTCTGTATTACAAATAAAATTGCAGAAAAGGTTTAAGTTTTTATCTAAGTGCGTGCGTTTGTAATGGCATGTATAATTAATTCTGAATGATAATGATAATCTTAATTACCTAGTGATGCCAAATATTGAAAAGAGTCTGGAAGCTTTTGGAATGGTAGAAAGTTGTCTGAGAATGAAACAGGAATTGATTCTTGTGTGCAGCCAGAAGTCTTGTCTTCAAGGACAGACTCTTCCTCAAGTCCAGATTCCGATCCCACCAACTTGTCTTTTTGGGATAACCAAGGGTCCATCAGTTTGCTTTGCTGTATTATGATCATACCAACAGAACAGAAAGATAAAAAATTAATATAGCCACCACTAACCGGTTGAAGAATAATATTCGAGTCGTTATTGATTATGTAACAAGTAGGATTAGGTATTATATAACATTCTTCTGGCACGGTGGAATTGACATTGAAACTAGGAAACCACTACTACAGTACAAGGTAGAGTAAGTACAAAGCTTTTAAGCAGCTGTACATAATATTGTCTGTATATAAATAAGGTAACTCCTTTTTCCTTACTAAGATTATTTACATCGAGACATCGATTTATTACTTATTATACCTTTGTATTGTATAGCTGTATATGTACTTAAAATGCGATACACCTTTTTACACACCATTTCTAACCTTAGGACCACTTTTATGTAACATAATCTAGTATACAATCTAGCTGGACTGTTAGACTTTAGGCATACATAGCTTTTACACGTGAATGAACACTACATTATTGCTCGAAGTCATACTTTGCATAATGTATCTACTGTTACTTAAATATATAATGACAATGAACATTATTTCTTTTGCTTGTTTGCCCAATAGTGAGTTGAAGATGTGTCCTTTGTACAATACCTACTAGTGCATAAGCAATAGGTAGTAGTAGGTATTTTTGTCTTAGGGATTCAAGTTTCAAAACTGTTAGATTCTTACTAGATCTACTAATTTTACTAATTCTAGTCCAATGTTACAATTTTATATTCAAATGAGTCATTTTCCAATAGAATCGGACGAGATTCTACTACAACTTTCACCTTGACACTAACTTTACATGCTTAGAAAAATAATAATTTATATTACCCAAGTTGGTAATATAAATGAGCAAATACCTTTAGTTGTAAAACTGTAAATCGTTAGTGATCGCAACTTCAAACTAATTGTAAGTGTTCCACCTCCGAAATCACATCACATTACATGCAACATTGACTGAACTGTTATACACCATGGGTGGATATGATTTGCTATACCATCAAACCCAAATCTAAGGCAACATATAAAATATGTCTATTCGATCAAATGGTCGTGTGATGATAGTCTATTCTATAATAACCTGTATTACTTAAACATATCAAATACCCCACATAAACACACTTCTATAAGATTACAAATTATAATTACCTGCATGTTATTTTGTCCAGTCAGCTTGAAGCAGAACTACAGCTGTAACCTTCTGCTGTTTGTAGTAGATCTCCTTTGAGAGAGTATCACAATTGAAGCTGAACAATTCATCCCATCCGTGTCCGTATCTCTGTTTGCTGTTTACTCGCGTAGAACAAGAGCAAATCGCAAATCCTTCATTCAACCTTTTTCAGGGGAACATTGCGACAATCCTGTAACTTTTATTTCATTCTCCGAAAACTTTCCGTTTCCAACAGAATTCCGAAAATGCCACGTATTGTGATTCAATGTACTCAAAAAAGAAGACTCACTTTAGGAAACACTCTTACTTTCCTTAGTTTCATTCAGGTGTTTCTTCAGTTTATGTCAAGTTTATGCCAAGTCATTTCACATTTTTCAGCATCAAAAAATGTTAAAAACATTGAACTTCGAATGATACGATGAAACATTTTTCTACTTAAAAGATCTGCATGGAGAAAGTCAGTTTATTATCTTATAGTCCATTAGTAAAGAAAGCATCTTACACTTAGGCCGCATAAAATTGATTCAAATACAAATGATTTCCTTATTGATATTTTCTCCAGGCGTTCTTAAAATGTACTCTATATTTTTGGAAATTAGTAAAACGGTTATTTATTGCACTTGTTTTTGAAGGTTATCGCGGCTTCGGTAATCTGTTTTCGTGCTTTGTATTTTGGGAACAATATCCAATGGGTCCTTACAATTATTCATGGCTCTAACTCATCAGATTTCCTTCGGAGATTAATACTCGTAGTATGTGGGTTCGCTTCATTGATGGTGTATATCATTGGAGCAAAAATATATTTTGACTCAGGACGCGAAGCTACAAGGTACCTACCTATAATCGTATGAAAAATTATATAAAAAAACAGAAAATGGTTTGAAAAATCGAGTTAAATAATGCTACAAATACTTGCGTTATTTATTCCATTTCTTTTCCCGGCCTTTTCCTCGTAGGGGTCACTTTACAGCTGTTTTCCCACTATGGAACAATATTCTACTTCTTCTCTTATTAACTAAAGCAGCAACAATAATTTTCACCTATTGGAACATGTCCAAAAATGTAGAATCCAGTAAGGTGAGATCTTAATAGGTACACATAGTATTATACTATACTGTATCAAACCTGAAGATCCTGTAGAGTTGTAACAACTTGATTGGACAAACAAAATTAAGGTTTCCTTTAATATTTTCCAGGAAGGATTTATATTTGCAATGAAAAACTATATGAAAGACACAATTTTAAAGGAACAAATTGATTATCTTCAATCCGAATATAAGTGTTGCGGTGCAGATAGCTTTAAAGATTGGATGATCGCATCGTGGGTACCAGAGGATTATTACATGTTCAATCGTTTGATATTCCACTGGGCATATTTGTTAAAAAATTTGCCAAAAAATATATCTAGATATATATTATATGGTTAACTACATACTACATACTTAACATTTAATATGTAATACATTATTTAGTGATGAATATGCAGGATCCTACACAACTGAAGACCCCGTTGATCCTGAACAGCTTATAATTGCACCATATTCTTGTTGCGATTTGGATAGAATTGTAAGATCAAGCTGTAACTAATTCAAAAATCAGGGTGTATACGCATGAGATACAATACAGAAATAATTCTGATGGTAGGGTGAGGGTCCTTGCACACATTACTTTACGTCTCAGCAAATGTTAAGCCAAACGGTGAACTATGAGTGGGGACTTGGAGCTTCACTTTCACAAAAGGGATGTGCAGAAGTCATAAGAAATGTTTACGATGAATTTCTCAATTTTGTTTTTCAATTAACACTCGTTAATTTTAGTATTGATGTAAATATAAATTTTTTAGTCATGGTATAAATATATTGTTTCCCAATTTCGTCCCACAAGTAAAAATGATATCAATGACAAACTAGTAATTTCTTCGCATTTCAGGTGCTTATGATGATACTTTTCCAATATCTGAAAACTTCCGTGGAAATGATCGAATTGTCTCCTAACGCTGAAGGAATTTCTCCAGGATGGTTTTGCACTTAATAAACATATCTACATAATATGTATATCATATCGAATATTTTAAAGTGAAAAATCAAGTACAATCTACGAGTTGAATGCGGATGACCTTTATCTCAGATTTACCATAGGACATACAGAAAATTAATGTTGTAAACATTTTTTGAATGGAAAAGGAAGTGTAAAATTACATTTTATGTGTCATAAGAATATTTACAATAAAATTACAAAATGAGCTCCTCGACCATATCGTCGCCTTTTTTACACCCATAATGAATATCTTGTCCATTTGTGTAGGCCCAAGCCATATTTCTTGAGTTAAAATTGTAGCCAATGGTTCCATCTTTAGTGATGACAATAGCTCCACCATCACCTTCGGGGATTTTTTCAGTCATGTAGTTCAAAGATTTTATGCAAGCTTGGGATATATCCATACCTTCAAAAACCCATCAAAACTCAATTAAGTAAATAAGTCGTAGAGAAACTTTGCACACTTATAACACAAATGAGATTCTATGCTTACCCCCTTGAATATCATGAGCAATTCTGGAAGCAAGAGCTACTCTCATTATGGCTTCCCCCTGGCCTGTTGCACTGATGCCACACATATTGTCATCGCAAAATGTTCCTCCTCCAACAATTGGAGTGTCTCCAACTCGTCCAGGTAATTTTCCAATCAAACCTCCAGTTGAAGTAGCTGTTGCCATTTCCCCACGAGAATTTATCGCCACAGCTCCAACTGTGCCAATTTTATCACTGACAAAGATTCCCATAGTTCATTCATTAAGACCAGGTTGACAGACTACTATATATAAGTCACCCTGCATTAAGACTATTGTTTCGACTAAAACTTGTGAATCAAACCTGCAGAACAAATTATTAAATGATCTATAACATGACATACCTAAACTCTGTGGATGGTGCATCAATTTTACCAAGAACTCTTTGTAAAGCATCTTGAGCTGCAGGAGTAATTAAGTCGGATGAAGGAATAAGAGGAATTCCAACAGATTTAGCATATTCTTCTGCCCCATTTCCTACCAGTAAGCAGTGATTTGTATCCATAACTTTTCTAGCCAGAGATATTGCGTTCTTCACATGTTTCACAGCACCAACCGCACCTAATATACATATATGTAAAATCATAGGAGTGTTGCATACAATATGCCTAGGGAGGTACTTAAAAGTTTACTACCATTTTATACTAGTTACTGTGCTGAGGGCGACTCTGATTTTTTTAGATTAATATAGTTAGTCATTGTAAATGTAAAAGCCTAAAAAGTATACCTGTCCGTAAATCCCGTCCTCTAATGATTATGGCATCCATCTCAACATCTCCTTCGCTTGTCAAAACCGACCCACGACCTGTTATACAGGGGTTAAAAGTATTCGATACTTATTATTGTTATTATACACAAAATTACAATATTATGCACTAATAATTGTTCTATGTATGGAATGTAGCATTTTCCTGGATTTATGAAATGATCCGTTCTGTAATAAACTAAAAACTTTCTTTGAATCATGTCATGGCAGTTTGCAAGTTGTAAGTAACCCCTTTATTATTTTACAGGGTATAAAATCGCATTTGATTTAAAGTAGTGAGGTACCGACTTACTTTACACATTGGATCTTTTTTAAATGATGATAACAAAGAAGTATAAACAACATACAAATTGAATCTTTAGAATTTTAATACATAGATATAAAAGCTTCATTAATTAACTCATCTCATCATTCATTCCCATTCATGAAACTCTTTGTACGAATTTATCTCTATGTAGTGTGTGAATTTGTTTGAATATCCTTTGCTTTGTTCGGCTTTTGTAGTGTCTTCAAATCTATGTATGTGTTGGTTTGGTATATACGGATTTTGCGGATTGTGGAGTGCAAACTTTATTACATGCAGCATTTGCACACACAAACAGCTCATTCACATATACAGATAGACATACATACATTGAATCGTTGAATTGAGTGTAGTGTGTGAAAAAGTGAAGTTGAAGTACATGTATATGGGTTTCCATTTAACGAAATACGTGTTTATCTCTGTATGTATGTGTGTACAGTGTGTAGTGTATATGTAATGCAAAGAGCTGTATGTAAAGCACGTAAGAGCATAGGAATTTATGCGAGGAGATTTAAAGAAGTGTAGCTGTACGAACGAACGTGACGATCGATCAATAGACAAGTGCAAATGCTAACTGGGATCTTTGCTTTTGCTCGGTTTGTGCCTCTTTTTTCAATTCTTAGTTTAGTCCACCGGGCACTGATATTTTCTTTTCGTCATTTCCACTCAATTACACTTTTAACATGGTTTTATGATTGTATATTATGTCAATGTGTATTGTGCAAAAACATTAAATAGGTATGGTGTTTTAAAAATATAGAACTTTTGGTAAATCTGTCTGTCTTGTCTGTATAGGTGTTCAACAAATTCCAAATGAAATTAGTCACTACACTTGCACTTACTTCTACTTTTACACTAGTCACGAATCTTGTTAGCAAACATACTGCAACGATAAGATCATCACTTGCAAGATCAACAAATCAGCTTTAAAATATTAACATCAATTATTCATCATTCGTTTAATTGTGCGACTTTCTCTGCAAAGGTGACGGTAAGTATTTCGTAAACTCTTATTTGCAACTTAATGTTAGCTAAACAATGTTGATTGTTGTGACAGATGAGAGTCAATTCCGAGTCTCAAGTAGTGTCAGTCATAATTACAATTAAGAAGGTTGTATTACATGCTATATAAGTTTACACAACAAATTCCGGGTTTGATTGAGTGATCAAAATATAAATCTGAAATCATAAATAGTAACAGTGCAACAGTGTTGCTACATAAACCCGTGACTTGCCTGCATTGCAGGATTCGTCATCCTCCATGACCTTTACAGCCACCTCCACGGCATCAAGGGGATCGTCAGTCTCCACGAGCGTTTTATATCCGGCTTTAATAGCTTTTATCATAATCGTTGTTTTCAAAGCAATCCGACTTTCGGTTACTTTTCCGGCTCCGGCATGAATAATTAAAGCGGGCATCTTTTTTGCCTGCATAAGAATTTCGGGTTTCATGCATTATATACTCATCTCTTTAAATTAGCTTCAAAAAAGTTTTCTTGCAAAATTATTTATAAGAACCAACTTGAACTTACGTTTTGCATTATTGTGTGGATAAGTAGGGATACTATAATATACTTGTCACAAAACAAGGCCCAATTGAACACTTCGCACTTGTTAATAACAATTTTAGTAACACAGAAGAAATCTAGGAATTAAACGAAATTTTATTATGTTCTGTTTTCAAAGGCTTATTTTAATGCTGTGAATGATATGAAGTTATAAGTACGACAAAGAACTAACAGTGCATTATGCGTTTAAGAAAGTTACAACTTACAAGTGGTACAAAGTCCGATAACCTTTCGTGTGTTATGTCATTTACATTTATTAGTTAAGGATTATCGGTTAGCGTGATTGTGATGAGAGTTCATGTATGTCTTTCTCGAGATGTGTATGTGTACAGCAATTAAGTATCATTGTGACAGTGATTTAGCTATCATTTTTATTAAGACGTACCAACTTGGTTTTGCTTTTAAACACATTACACACACAAACACACACTAGAAATGTAATCGTGTGTTTACGAATCATATCACCCGATTAGCAATGGTGAACACATTGCATTGCCTGGTGTATTGTGCCGTAACATGCTCAATAATACTAAAAGTTAACATGCCATCTACTGCAATGGACTTTCTTCTAATAATGGAATAGAGGAAGAGAGATAGGTTCAATAATTGAAGATTTTAAGCCACGCTATCAAGGAAATAAGTATACAGCAAACAATGTAATACACTAATTTTTTGATTCTTTGAATTACTAGTTTACTTTTTCACATTGTGAAGAAAATTCCCATGATATTGGGAAAATGAACGATTGTTTCAAAAACTTGATACTACTAAAATAGACATTACATATAGCATGGCATACAAGCACTATATTGTTTGCCAATTTGCCATGCCATGTGGACTACTATATGATACAAGTAGTTTATTAAGAAGAAATTACGAGATACTTTGCTTTGTATTTTTAGATTGAAAATGGAGTCAAATCCTGGGCTTTCGAATGAAGAAATTGGGAGATACAGTCGTCAGATGATACTACCTGAACTCGGATTTCAAGGTATAAGATATTATAATTATATTTTGCAAATCAAAATTGTATTAATAAATATCGATGTATGTAATCTTTGTTTTTCTTTATCGTTTTAGGGCAATCGAACCTTAAAAATAGTTCAATCCTCGTCGTGGGACTTGGTGGTTTAGGCTCTCCGGCATCTATGTTCCTTGCTGCATCTGGGATCGGTAATTCGTAATTAATATCTATTATACATTCAGAATTCAGAATCACAATTTTGTTTCGTACGCGTACGTACAAATCATTTGGATTTTACTTTGTTCAATTCTTCAATTACATTATTTTAGGGAGATTGGGCCTTGTGGATTACGATACGGTAGAGTCGAGTAACCTCCATCGTCAAATTATACACAGCGAGAAAACACTTGGCATTCCAAAGTCAGAATCTGCTAGACAGTTTCTCTATAAGTAATTTGACGAAAATTAATAGCAAGATTGTACAAGGAATTATTGAGAAGTTTGTGTTTGAAATGATTGTTTTTATTATTTACAGTCTTAATTCCAATGTAAGTATCGAAACATTCAACGAACCTTTTACAAATGTCAACGCTTTAGATATTATTAAGAAATTCGATGTGGTACTTGACTGTACTGATAATGCAGCTACACGATATTTGCTCAATGACGCTGCTGTTATATGCAAAAAGCCACTTATATCTGGCAGGTAGCAACCAAAAATATCACAATTAAAAATTTGATTATTTGTTAAGGATTAGCACTATTCTAATGATTGATTCTTATTCTCAGTGCCTTACGTTTTGAAGGACAGTTAATAACTTACAATTACCAAGGAGGACCGTGTTATCGTTGCCTCTTCCCAGTTCCTCCGCCTCCTGAATTCGTTACAAATTGCTCAGATGGTGGAGTCCTCGGTGCAGGTGAGTGTCAGATTGTGTTACGAATCATAATTGTCAATTATTTTGATTTGTTTAGAATTTTTGTGGTATTAATAGAGCACTATGATGTATGATTGTCTTTTGATTGACAGTGCCAGGAACAATCGGAACCTTGCAAGCTTTAGAAGCAATCAAACTTGTGAGTGGCATAGGCGCTTCTTATGTTGGAAAGATGTTGTTGTTTGATGGCCTAAGAGGAAGTTTTACAGATGTAAAGCTCCGACAAAAACAACCAAACTGTTCAGCGTGCGGAGACAATCCTACAATTACTACTCTTCTAGAAGACTACCCTGCCTTTTGTGGAGCTGGCTTTGACGATAAAGTATAATTTGCTATTTATATTTATCCCCACTTATGTATTAGTCTATAAAAACGGTTGTATAATAATTGTCTGTTTTCTCTTCAGGACAAGGGAGTTGAAATTCTTTCAGAAAATGAGCGTATTTCACCACTACAATACCAAGAGTTGTACAAAGCTTCCAAACGTCACATATTAATTGATGTTCGAGATTCTCAGGAATTAGGGATATGTGCATTGCCAGCAGAGGCTAAAAATGTTCCTTACAGCGAAATGAACTCAGAAAAAACTGTAGCATGTTTAACTCAGTATCTGAACCAACAGGTAGAAACTACACTGGGCAATAACGCTGCAGAAAAACTAGATGGTAATTCATTTTGTATTACTTGAAGTAATTATACTTATTAATATGGTTTTCTGAAAGGTGCAGTTTTAAAGTCAAATTTTTCCCTTTCTCCAGTGTTCGTCGTATGTCGACGTGGGAATGATTCTCAGAGAGCTGTGAAATTGCTCAAAGAAAGGTTTTCTGATCTTCCACTAATTTTCAAAGATATTGAAGGTGGATTGCACAGATGGGCAAAAGATGTTGATACAACTTTTCCAGTTTACTAATCAAATGCACCTCTAAAATGACTAGAATTTACGTTCTCGATCTACCAAAAACCGCACCGCACAATTCACGTTTTGTACATTATTATACCTGCATTAGTTTTAGTGAATAACCAATGTGGCGAAGTGAAGCATGCAATAAACATCACAAACTTTTTCATTACACTTATTATCGATGTTTGCATTTATATTTATTTACTCTTTATGCAAACACAATTTGGCAATGAGCCTTTTTGCATTAGAATACATTTATTTACAAGAAATATTAGTATTTAAACTCTTCACTATGTTTTAGACGACTAGTACATTTCCAATCTTGTTTAGCAAAGTACTATTAACCAAGATTAACAATATTGTAAGTAGATTGATGGACTAGTTCACCTTTTTTAACCCTGTTAAATATACCTTAATGGTTAGCTGTGTAGTGAATATCTGGTAAATTGCGAAGTTTGTCAGCCGCTTGCTCAGGGGTTAAGTCCCTTTGAGACTGAGCCAACATTTCATATCTGTTTCAGCAAATTAAATTGTTCAAAGTTCCATAAATGCAGGATTAGAATTAAATTTAAATTGTTTTAAGTGACTTACCCCACCATGAATTTCTTTACTGTCGCAGAGCGAAGAAGTGGGGGGAAATAAATTCCATGAAATACCCAGTGTTTCGTATCCTTACTAAGATGATCTCCAGTCGGTGCACCTATATTAGTGGATAGGGCAACTTTAGAGATTTATCATTTACCAGAAAATAAACCATTTAAATTATAAGAACATACCATGCCATCCCATGGAATACGGAAATGAAACTTGAAACAAGTTGTCATATTTTATTGTAATTTTTTTCATGATATCGGCCAGGGAGCATCGCTCTGCCTCTGTCAAATCTGTAATTCGTTGAACGTGCCTTTTAGGCAGTACCATCGTCTCATATGGCCAAACAGCCCAGTATGGCACTACAACCATCCAATGATCATTTTCAACCACTGTACGCTCCTGCGAAAAAGAAACATTACTCTTGTTAAGAGGAATTATAAAAAACAATTTATTCTTTCACGTAAGATTTGAGATTCATAAAATACTTTTTTCTGAAGCTCTTTCTCGACATAATCCATCAAAAGTGGTCTTCCGTGTTTTTCAAAATATTCCTTTTGATACTGGTCCTTAATGCGAGGCTCATTGGGAAGAAATGAAGATGCCCATATTTGACAATGAGGATGAGGGTTTGAGCAGCCCATGATGGCTCCCTTATTCTCAAATATTTGTACCCATGCGTATTTTGAACCAAGATCCTTATATTCCTCAACCCACCTATTGTCCATAATCAATTTCTTAACTTTTATAACTCTGCTATAATTATCTATAGTTTTTAGCAAATGGTATAGTGTAAAATACCGATTAATCACAGCAATAATTTCGGCTTGCGTCATAACAGGTATGGTGACATTAGATTTTGGGTGAAAGCACATAACTCTGCAGGTTCCACGGGCTGGAGCTGCTTGAAAGAGAGGATCAGAAGATTCTTCTGGAGCTGCAACTGTTTCCAATAAAGCTGGGAAATCGTTTGGAAAAACAAAAGTAGATTCATAGTCCAAGTTTTTCTACATACGAAATAATACAAATATCAGATTTGCACTATAAAATAATAGCTTGAGCTTGAATGTTAAGAGAAATTCTTTTGGTATAAAAGAAATACCTCTCCACTTGGCCTAGTGACTCCTGGACATAAAGGATTGGTCGGGTCAAACTCAGGAATGATTTCCTCTGCTGATTTTTCCACCTGACCTGACCAAGGTCTCTTACAACGGTGGGGAGATACAAGAACCCATTCTCCTTTTAAAGGGTTGTATCTCATATGCTGGTGATCTGTTTATTTGTGGAGTATTTGTAAGTTTGGTTATTTGTATTACTACAAATGTAATATTATGTGTAATTCTAAATGTGATATAGTATTATATGAGTGCATCAAATAAACATAAAACATTACCTGTTGGATTAAAACCTTCGGATGAAGACATTTTTTGGTTCTGCTTTCACCAAATGTTTATGTAGGTACTAGTTTAAATAACACTTTTTCGTACTATATAGTACAAATAGTTTATCGTCTTGTACTACTAATGAATACAAACGAGTAACTAGATTACAAGTAACACAATTGATATTGATATTTGTGTGGTTACAAAAACCTAAGCATGTGCTCCACACTTCACATAGACTTCAACATATGAACATGTGTATGCTATCAGTAAGTGCGTTAGCTTAGTATTTCTTGCATAATGAGTACAATTTTTGAAGGACAAACTTGCCATGTTTATTTGCACACATTGGAACATATAATAATTTTCTATATGCACATATCTCATGTGAATTCATGATATAGTATACATAGTATTGTGTGCTACAGTATGCCTTTAGTATCACAAATGTATATTTATTAGTTTTCACCATAAAAACACACATATACAACTATATATATATTACAGTTTGCTTTTTGCAACCTTGAATTGGCTTATTTTTAATGTATAATGTCGGTACAAGTTCACATGTCACATGTTGAGATTTGTGAATCTATTTTAAGTATTGCCATTAGTAGAGTACAGTACATCCTCTACAAATACAACACTCATATATTTGTTACGATGATAAATAAGAATCTAAGCTCTGATATAAATTATGTACACAATTACACGTTTACTTCTTAATCCTATTATGCATGACTATATTATTACCACATTTATCGAATGATGACTAATGTACAAGTTGGAGTTACATAATTATCTAAATACACGCAATAAACTCCCGTGCACGTGTACACAATATTTGTGCAAGAGAAAATGTCTTTTATGGATGGATATTATTAACTCCAGTGAAATGAAGCCCTACATTACAATTCATTACATGGAAACTTTAGACGCGATAATATGTCCTACTATATTATACATAATATGCACATTACTTGTATGTATATAAATATATCTGTAATACATAAGTTTGATTAAAATAAAGAAATTTCAGAATGTATTTTGCATTTCAGCATAAAACTGTGAAGTGTGTGTGAAACACATGTACTTTAGTCTCGCCGGGTTTACCATGTATTGATTTTCCAGTATCCGTCAAACGGGAGATGTTTATGTAACCCCAAAATACCTTACTAACCATAAGTCAGCTTGCATTTTAAGTAAGCTTTTGCCACAGTAATATAGCTAGGTTGATATATTTTTTGTTTGTTATAAAATTCAATGAAAACAAACTGACATTGGCATCCAAAGGATATTTTTATGAGGTTAAGTTATGCAACTTAATGTGTGAAGTTATAAGCACTGTGCTCATAACTTTAAGCATTCACGTTCATGTGAATTTACATTACAGTGTAAAAAATTTCATGAAGTTTGTCAACCTCGTTACATACTCGATAAAAGAATTTAAATTCTAAGGCAGTACATACAATAAAATTCATGATTGATAGACAGCGATTACTAAGTAAACAAATAGGAAAACCTATTATTTTTATCTTGAATGTTAGGGCTTATCTAGCCTCGAAACGGTGTTTCATGTGTATTTGAGATAAGGATTTATGTCGGAATAAAATAAACCAAAAGTAAAAGTAAACCATTTGGGTTGATGGACCAATGCTTTGTAAAATATTACATACTCATACGATCCAATACAAAGCAATAATCCACACAGTGACATGACAAGTTTCGTCACAACTTACCTGGGATGAACATTACACTCCTGGTGAATTATTCATCCTCATGCTACTATGTATATATTATATTTTATGTATCATCCACTCATCATGTATCAATACACATCAAGGTGATGTAATCCTATTGTTCAAATACAAATACCTTTGTTAGGCACAAGTGCAAATTCAGTTTTACACAATAATACTAACTTAGAGTTTACACATAGTACAGGCAAATCCACATACATTTCCTCTAAATAATGACTTCATACTGTGTTAGCCAACAAATTCAACAATTGTATTCAAACAGTTGTTATTTTCATACGAACAAACACACAGACATTTCCTCTGCACATATTGTGCTCAGATTTTAAATACCTTCATGTAAATCATTTGCATTTATCCTTACAATTTTTCACTTATTATCCCATTCTGGGCAAATTAACAATTTCTAATGTAATAGAAGAAAGGGACATTGTTATTTTATTACTATCGTATTTGTATAGTATTTCTCCAATAATACATTTCAATGGAGCAAGATACTGAAAGTGAAACTCCCGTAAACATTAGCAATTTAATTCAGTTGTGGTCAACAACGGAGAAAAATGTGAAGAATCAGAATCAGGTAACTCAAAGTGGGAAAAGGACATCGTTAGTTCAGAAGAGGACAGGTCAACCTTCCGTTTTGAGTAGAATTCGAGAAACTCCAATATGGGAAAGTAATGTATTGGCTTCAATTCCAAGTTCACCTGTGGAAAAACGTGGTGGCTCGGTTCCTAATGCCACACATCTAAATGTAAGTAATGAAAACCCCGACTCACGAAAACAGTTTGATGCTGTGATTGCTGCCTCCAATGTTAAACGCAGAGGTTCTCTACCCGTGAATATGAAATCACCTTTGCATAGAAGAAATTCTGTCGCAGAAATAGAAATTCTCAGATCTCGTACGTCTACAGACATTCCAGTTGATAACCAAAATAGTAATAATGTCTCAAGTTTTCAACGAATGCCATGTTTCGCCTCAATATTAGTTATGGGACTTGCAGGGTCTGGAAAATCTTCTACAGTACGTCAACATTTCATACTAATAACATGTTTCATTTATTATTATATATATTTATATACATAGCTAATATAGCTATGTAGTATTTAAGTTTTTACATTAGAATACCCTATTATTAATAGTCCCTTACATTTTCGCTTTTCTCAGATCAATACAATTCTTAACCAAAATGTTGCGTCTGTGAAAAAGCCGTTTCCTGAAATGCACGAATACATTACCCAAGTGAAAGTTCCAGACTCATTGGGATTTTATGCTCTGAGAATCATAGATTGTCCAGGATTTACAAATAACGGCACCAACACAAGGGATGCTTCATTTATTACTACCTTGATGTCATATCTCGACTCAAAGGATGGTCTTCGTGGTAGAACGCCCAGTTTGGTTTTAATTGTTCTAAAATTCGACTCTGTGACAAATCCCAAGCTCAAAAAGGATTTAATTAACTTTCTTAAGATGATTAATCATTTCCAGAGACATTTCAACAACATTAAATTCCCTAATTTCATTTTTGTTTTGACTCATTTCAAAAGTGCTAATCTGGAGGATCAAAAGAATCCTTATGTGAAATGCCAGCTACTCCAAAATCTAATTGAAGCTCATACAACACTCCCAATCCCAGCCGCCATTGTTTGTGTTGACAACAAAGACCTCTTGAACAAAAAGCAGAATAATTTCGTGGAAATCCTGAATGAGGAATTTTACCCCACGAATTTAATTGACAGAATGAAGAAAATTTTGACAAGAAAAGGCAGAGACTCGATTAGTGAAACAATTATAAGAACAGCGTTTGGTGTGGATTACCCTGAATCTATTGTGGTCACAGAAAGAAATCAAATTCGATTACTGGATGAAAACCACCCTACGGTAATCAACACAAATAAAATTCTTGAACAAATCTACGCAGACCTTGAATGGACGGAACTATCCATTTTGCTACAAATTGGATGGGAAAATATCGATATGAAGTTAAGGAGACGCTATCCTTCCGCTTTGCTTTCTTTACAACGAATTTTACAAATTAGTAAAATTCGGAGATACGATGAACTCCCGGACAACTCCAAAGATACGTTGGACCTTATACGAGATTTACCACAAAACTTTGCGGTTGCTGATTTACTTATCCACACTCTGCAATTGAGAATCCCGGAATGCTACCCGTCTAAATTCGTTGGTCTCGGCTACGACGTGAGAAGTGATTGCTGTACAGATTTCTCTCCCTTTGAATTTAGTGATAAATTGTTAAACACACCTTTAGGATTAATGTCACATGAAATCGAATGCGAATTAACAAATGATCGATTGATCGCATTTAAGTTTTTCAATTCCTACCAAGAATATATCGTTGAGAGACTCAGGGATTTGAAAATAAGGACATACATTTTCCCTGATGTGACTGTTCCAAATTCTCACAACAAAAGAATCGGCTACAACATAGTCAAACCCAACCAGGATGCAACAAAAGCAGGGATTGTCACTGCATCAATAGAATATCGCGTATGTCGACTTGAAATGCAAGAAAGACTTTTGCCAGAATTCAAAGCTCCTTTTTGGGAAGCAGTCACTCAACTTCCACCCATGGATCCTTCAAATTCTGAAAATGTTTATGCATGGAAAGGGTTCTTCGGATTTTGGGGAACTCATGTGATAAAATCGGGATATGTGGGGGGTTCTGTGGAAGTCACGTTTAAAGGAAAAATTTTGTCCAATTTATCAAGCTACTTGAACAGAACGGGACTTTTTCCTTCCGATGACGATGAGATTAGTCGCGTGTTCCAATGGATTACAGGGGATGGACTCGAAATCGCTGCGAACGGCATGACTGACTCTAAAATGAAATTCATCCATGCCAAAGATAGTGTGACAGCATGTTTTAAGGGTGGGGATGAAAAATTCCAAGACTGTGACATCACGAAAGTTTTGCATGAAATGGTGACAGAAATGAGGGATGAATGGAAAGAGAGCTTAATTGATAATCCAGTTTTCTTGGAAACTAATTTAAACTTGATTCCTCTGAGTCACTATGTAAGAAACAAATGTCCCGAGACTGCTACAAAAATGGACGTTGCTTTTCAATTCATTTTCTCAAATTATATTCCGCAAGAAGGTAAAAACTCCTCATGTTCTATACTATAAAATATGTATGAAATAATTTCCTAACGAATAAATGCTACTTATTTTCAAAAACTTGTTACTGGTAAAAAGTAGGTCCTTAAAATTCTTGCCATACTTCAACATAATAGTTAGTTTAGTATCTGTAATGTTGAGTTAATTAAGAGATAATTATTATGTAAAATTCCTTAATCGGAAGTAAATCTTTATACCTGCATCACTTTTCATGATTTAATTAGCAATGAAAGACAGAATTTTAACAGATTATTTTACTGAAGCTCTCAAAAATTACATTTTTAGCATAACCACAAAATTCTATAATAAATATTACAATATTAAAGCACCTCCATTTTATATTTAGCATAAAATAGTGCAGCACACCGACAAATGAATTGACTCTATTATTGTACTTGTGCATGTATTCATATAGGTGATAGAAATGTAACTATACTATGACAGTTTAGAATTTAGACATCGAAATATATCAAAAAGCTCTTAATCTGAAACGGGTTCAAATTGACATTGAACTTTTCACAAGGCTTGTCATGGATAGTGAGCAACGTTTGTTCTAGTCCATTGCATTCATCGATTCTTGAACTCCTGAACCCTAATTTGATTCTAATAATAATGAAAGATACAGTTAGGATTACCTATGTATTTTGATAAATGAATAAAATAAGATGCAAAATGTTCTTTCATACACTGCGGAAGCAGATCCTCCAAAGGACTCGTACATTCGAACACAAATGGCTCTTGGAATTTCTGCTGCTACTTTAACGGCTTCAATTACGACCGCAGGAGACGAAGATGTTATGAAACTTTCGACCAGTCTGTGGAAATTAAATTGAGATAGTTTGTAATTCCTGTGCATTGAAGCATAAACACAACAAATTTTACTTTTTGTAATTTTCGTTTCTTACTCTGATGGATCAAGTCCTGTTTTCAACATTGGTACATTATTGGCTCCCAAAAAGTTAAGTTCGTAAGCCCGACGGATAACATCTGCCTCTTGAAATGACCCTTAAAATTGGATATGCAAAAGATCTTATTTAATCACCCTTTCCACTTAGTCAACTAGTTAATCAGAATTCAAAAGTACATAATTTTACAAACGCTTTGAGAAAAATAAAATTATGTAGGTACCATGTATGTAGTTTTTTGTACGTACTAACATTTACTTAGCTCATCTCTTATATTAATAATTTGATTTCAGCCCACTTACCTTCATGGGGTAGGACAGCGTAATGAATGTAGTGTTTGTGAATGTCACAGTTGGCATCAGGACTTTTAGGAGACCGTAACAGTGAAAGTTTGACGATATTGTCACGCACATGCCAGCCATACTTAGAATCCGTAATGAAAGTTACACCTCTGTCGGCTTGAGAAATGTCCATCCATCTGTAAAACACAAAATATGCCCAAATTATCTCAACCCGCTCCCATACAAGGATTTTCATTTGCAAGTCGATTTCTTACTTGTGTCCACACACTTCGAATTGTGCCATTTCCCATGAAGTGTTCATATGTGTAGGACGCTTAACATGACCATACTGAATTTCGTAAGTCGCGTCTCTTGCCAAAATGTCAACTGGAAATTCCACTTTTAGAAACTTGTGATTCTCTTTCCAATCAACAATGACATAATACTCAACCATTGGGGATTCGGCCCTTAGTATCGTATATCGAACAATAGAGCTATTATTCCCAAATTTGCATTCCCATTTGTACACTCCGATCACCGGACCTTCGCTTATCAATTCAAAGTGTCCTTTACTTGATTTGGAGATGTATGGAAGATCTTGACGTGTTTCCAAGTGGTAGTCCATGCAATCCCAAGCGTCCCAAAAAAGAGGCACATCTTCATATAAGAAAAACATTCCCGGAGAAGTTCCTGTGCTAAGTTTATCATTGTACACTGCCCTTTCTTCACCGGATTTTCCAACGAAAAATAGTTTTTCGTTCGGGATTCCTTTCAAGCTTACTTCGAGACGAATAATCCCATTTGTAAATTGAGAGATAAAGTCGTTAGCTACGGTAAGCAAAAGATAGAATGTACTAAATTCATACTTCGGGATTAATCGAGTTAAAATGAAATGATAGTAATTACTAAATGAAAAATGTGTTACTTTGGAATACCACAGCATGGATGGGTATTAATGGTTCAAATGCTGTGTATCCTGAAGGATTAAGTATCACCAATGAAGCAGCAAACTTATTGGGAACTCTGTAATTCCCTTCAAGTTGGTCACCAAACTCTGTTTTGCTTAGAGTTACCAATTGAACGTTGGCATTGATATTTTCGGAACATTGCTCATTGTCATTTGGATTGTTTAAAATGACAGTAAAAAAACTCCAAGGTAAAGGATTGTAAATAACTTTGTGCGAAATCTTGTTCCCTAAAATACGTATGTGATACAAATGTCGCAAAATATTAAGGTCATTAAAAACTTCAGTATAAAGTTTCCAGGCGTCTTTAGTTACAAGTTCGATGCAAGATCCAGGAAGAACATCGTGAAATTGATTCAAAAGAATCTTTTTCCAATTTTCATCCACTAATTTCATATCACTGCATAGTAAGACCAAAAATTGTTAAAATTGTCATGTCTATGCGAAAAATGGATCCTATATATATACTAACAAAATTACTTCTATTGGTACTTACGAAGAGAGTTCTTTTTTATTCACTTTGGAGTAGCATGAAGCAATGGACATCAAAAGTTCAACTTCTCGGATAAAAAACTCGCATTTCCGATTGAACCATTTTATTTTGCCCTTTGAATATTATATAAATTATCATTTAATTCTGAAATAACTGAAATTGTTTGTATGAATTTCTTACTTGTGATGTGTAAGTCCCATTGTGAAGCTCTAAAAACAACTCCCCAACCCATTTACTCAATTTGCCTTTCTCTTTTAGTAGCTCTTCGAAGAAATTATCTGGAGTTCCTAACACGACTCTATAATTGAATAAGGGGAAAAATTCCTAACTTAGTAATATTTTTACAAACATGTAGTGTGTTACTTTAGAAAGTAATTCATGAAAAAATTACTTTGGCAAGCCATCAACATCTCGTGCTCTCTTCATTCTTTCCAACATGGCTTTAGTGGGTCCGCCACCACCGTCACCAAAACCAAATAAATACGCGGACACATTCGCCCGACCTTTGTCTTGAGAATTATTCACAGTCTTAAGCATTTCCGGGACTCTATGCATGAAGCGTATTGAAAATTGAAAGATAATAATAGGTACATCAATATCCATCACAGGTCTCAATATCTCAATACTAAAAACATTTAGGTACTCACAATCCGTTCATTTCGTAGGAATCTCCAGGAGGAAAATGAACTAGGACGGAAGTTCCATCAATTCCTTCCCACCAGAAATTGTGGTGAGGAAACTTATTCACTAAACTCCAAGACAATTTCTGCGTTAGAAATCGGTCTATACCTACATGCTTCAAGATAAAAAAATTCAATACTTATTTAATGCTCTTTTTAATTGCTTATTATAATGAAGTGAAGCTTTACACTTTTGTATAGAATTGCATACCTTGATGATTTGTGGCGTTTGTGCTGAGTAACCAAAAGTGTCTGGAAGCCAAAACTCTTTGCATAGAACGCCAAATTCTTTTTCAAAAAACTTTTGTCCGTAATAAAACTGGCGAATAAATGACTCTCCACTATGTTTAAAAAAAATTAGGAAGATATTTAAAAGTTAATATACAATCTAATTGCGTTTTGCATTTTAATCTTAAATATAGAAACCTTGGAATGTTCCCGTCCATTTCAATCCACGTTCCTCCAACAGGTACAAAATTTCCTTTACGTACGTAATACTTTATGTTTTCATACAGTGAAGGATAATGTTCCTTCATCCACACAAATTGTTGAGCCTGTACAGGAATTTTTAACAACTTGACATAACTTTTATAAAAATTCATTATACTTAATTTACGAATAACTGTACCTGGGAACAAGTAAAAATAAAATCTGGATATTCTTCCATTAGTCTAATCTGTGATGACCATGATCGAGCACACTTTCTAATGGTCTCATCGTAAGTCCACAACCAGGCTGTGTCAATGTGACAATGTCCCATTGCCACGAGCGTATGAGCTTTCTCTCCATTTTTCTCCGCAAAGAATTTATCAGCAATTTGACTTGCTTTTCTATCATTGTAAATAACAGTACATATCAAGTAACAAATCATTGTTTTACAAGATGTATTTTACGCATGACTTACAAAATATCATTTCTCCCAATGAGGTTTATCATTTCGTTGGCACAAAACATGGCCTGATAACCACGATGATCTTCCGACAATTGGTTGGCTAAGCCATGCAATATTTCTAAGTCAGTATATAACTTAAAGAAGCTTTTTTCGAAAACTGCAACATCCGCTCTGGTTAATTTGAATTTCAAATTCGGATCCGGTGCGTCTGTTAATAAAAATAGAACAAAATATTAACAAAAAAGAAACTTGTAGAATCGGGTGAAAGTTGAGAAAGTTGTAAAAGCGGGTGAAAGTTCAGTGATGGAGAAAGCAAAGAAAGTCTGAATAACGAAGAAAGTCTCACCAATACACAAGCTCTTTCCTTCTGCAGCTCCAAACATTCCATTGCAAGCCATTTCCACGTAGTAAACAATCCGGGCATTTCTACCGGGTTCCCAGCTGTTGCTGATAATAAATTCTTCTCTGAAACCAGGTGACAAACCCTGTAATGAAGTGTTACATAAATGAATGTGCTCTAACCACGATTCTATTCAGGTTTCTCTTTTACAAGCACAAGAAATTCATTTACACCTGTAGAACATTTCCGTCTTCGTCCCAAAGTGTTGCTTCACTTGCCGAAACCCACCGAAAATGCACTTCTTTCCCTTTCCATTCTTCAGGAACGACGATAGTCACCTTATGTAGACAAAATCAATCGAGAAATTAATCGAGAAATTAGTTAAGAGTTACAGATAGTAGTATCACAAAAAGTGAAACTTAACATGAGACCTACCTTAAACCAATGAGTTGCCCAAGTGGGTCCAAAAGAATTCCCGACTTGTGCATCTGTGAAATGCTGTTGTCTGACTTCATCAAAGCTGTAGTTTTTCCAATTACCCTTCAAAGCCCAATGCTTTATATCTATTGAAATAACAGCATTTAACGAAAATGAAGAATGCAGAATACTTTTGTTATTACATTTTATTGACACATGTAAATTATAACTTACCTTCCAGTGGGACCGCTGCTGAGTAGAGTCGGCTGTATAAGTTTGGCCCTTTGGATATGATTTGATTTGCTGAGGAACTGAAGTTTGCATCCTTTGAAATGGATCGCAATATTCGACCTAAAGTTGTTTTTCGGTTTTTATGAAGACTGGCTGTGGATGCCATTTCACAATGAAAATTCACTCTAAACTTTCATATAAAATAATTAGGAATCTAAAATACTTTGATTGTGGTTTATTTGAAAACCCGGCTACGTCTATATTCTAGTACTTAAACTTTATTTGCTGTCGTTACATAACTATCCTAATCTGTTATTTGACACATCTCACACTTATGTAGGTCTCTATGTAATATGTGTGTATCGATGGAAAAGTAATAAGTTTGTGAATTCGCTGTCAACAAGTGAGTTGTTTGGATGATTTGATTGATCCATTGGTATGATAGTAGATTGCAGCTAAGTGCATGAATGATAATAGCAAGTGGTCCTTACATCAAGGTCAAGGTAGGTGCGTTCACAGATAAAGATCTGCATGCTACAATTTGAATTTGTGTTGCTTTATCTCACGAATGTATAGGTTCTTGGTAATTAATTTTGTTAGAAATCATGCTACGTGCTAGGTATCACCATTAGTGTTTTTTAACATTTTATTAATATAAAGGTAGAGTATAGGTTTGAAAAATAAAAAATATTTAAGTATTTATTTTTGTTTCGACATATCATAGATTACCTACTTAATTTAACTTAAGGTAACTTACTAAATGAGATCAGTGTAATAATGACTTTGAAAAATATTTCGAGACAATTCTACTAGAACATTATCACTGTTATTAATATGAGGTTAATCATTTTAAACTGGATTTTAAGCGCATAATATGGAGGACTCAGGTAGATTCAAGTATATATATTATGGAAAACTTTTGATCTTTGAAAGTGAGGCAAACAATTAAAATGAAATCGTCATTTGTATTTCTCTATACATAAAGCTAGAAATACAAAGAACAAAGCAATCAAAAATCCAAAAACCCCTGTTTTTTGTGAGTTCTCTTCAGAATTTTCATTTTCATCGTACAATGTTTCTCTCTCTTCCAACAATTCTTCCACTTGACGCTCCTGTTCATTTCTTGTTGAACGTTCATTGCCATTAGATTGAGATGGAGTATCATAAAAATCGTAGTACAATATTAGTTCTTCAACAGGCACAAGACGCCCGTGGCCTTCTACGCACGAAAAGAGTATTTTCTGTTTTGTTTCGGGGAAATTGTTGCCAATCCTATTGTCCTAAAACCCGAGCATTTTGGATTAGTTAATTGTTACCCGATATCCCAAAAATGTAATTATATGAACCAATTGTGCAATGAAGTGAGTTCCTACAAAGTTAATGCCTGCAAAAGTCTTCCCATTTATTTTCCCCAGCCACATTACAGTCCCCACCTCAGGTTTGTCCACCTGTTGCAGCCAAACAACTGAATTTCCAGTTTTGAGTCCCCCATCTGTAGTACCTGCAAAAACAGTTTTCTGATAATTTACCCTTTCAATTTTTGTCCTAACTTTAACTTTGAGGAATGCAATTAAGAGAATAAAGTCATGTAGTTCATGTTGTTAACAAGAACTATTCTCTATATATATTACAATGAACTCAATGAAGTCTTACTCATTTCTTCAATTTTGAGTGACTGTAAAGGTTGAGGTTGTGAGACTGTTGCAGAGGCAATCGAAGGATATGCTACACTACCTACACTTCTAGATGAATTTTGCAGCGATGAATTTTCTTGCGTCAAATTGCTTCTGGATGTATAAAAGCAAACAGTCTTAATGATTAATCGAAATTATTCATGTAAAACTGAGGTGTTATTGAATGTATTGATTGATTTTGTTCCAACTAACGTAAACACTTACATTTGCTCTTTAAGCTGCTGAATTCTTCTGATATTGTAAGTTTGAGCATTTACATCGTCAGTATCATCCTCAGACGGATATATCCTCACAAGCTTGGAAGCGTCAACTGGAGCGTTACAAGTTGGACAAACGTTGCTATATAAATTTAATATGATTCGTTCATTAACTATTTAAGTCAATTGGATTAATTTATATTATAGGTTTTTCCGAATTTTGTATAGACTTACTTTCTTTTACTAGTAGCACAGTTCCCTAGTACATCTGAGATTTTGTATACACGGTGCAAGCAACTTTGGTGAAAGACGTGTCCACATAATGTTGTAACTACAATTTCTGTGTTAATATCACTGGAAGTACCAACAGCATGTTCACTGTCTGGAGTTAAATTGCTTATGCAAATTGCACAAATGAATGGCATTTTGATCAAATTACTTACTATTATACGACATCGACGCAAATAATTGATTTATCTTTGCTGCCATTAATCTGCTAATACCTAATACCTATACAGACAGTATTACAGTTTTATTAGAATAGTTAAATAGATTACAATGGAATGTACATAACAAGTCTTAAAATTTACTTCCAATAATAACTCTTGGTGTATTATGTGTGTTACTATGTGTGTTTAAAGTTACTTCAAGGTATTTGGTGCAAATGATTACGTGTGTTGTGTGTTAATCAAAATTAATCTCTCTTATTACTTCAGCTGCTCACTCTGCCTTTAAATTATGTAATATTATGCAACAAAACAGGTCTGTTAGCTTAAATAGTTAGTATTTATACGCATTGTGTTTACTTACATG
>JAQFYB010000744.1:0-44632 GCA_034694085.1 Pogonognathellus longicornis
CAGAACTCCCAAATGAAACAATAACAATCACAGGGGTGGTGTACTGCCTGGAAACATTGACAGCTAAAGTATAATGCAGAAAAGTATTTTATTTACCCATTTTAATGCAATAAACTAATTTGCTCGTGGTCTCTCGTGGCTTTATTTCTATAATGCTAATAATGTCACGGTTGATTATACGTGTGAATGAATGAAGGCACAAAATGCATTTGTTAGAAGTGTGAAAGATGAAATATGAAAAATCTGTCTTGTTTGCGGCGTGTTGAACGGAACGAGAGAGGATGTATTATTTGTGTTTCATGGCTTATTTACATTTGTCATATTATTAGTGAAGTTTGAATTGAAGAGTGCAGTGTGCACACAGCACACCACACCCCCCGTTATCAATAAAATATACACCGTCACTCTCTTTATGTCCATTAAATAGCGGGTGTATTAATACACGTGTTGCATCAAGTGTTAAACTATTCCTCACTTGTTCCATTGTTGCCTCCAATAAACGTACAGACAGACTCAACCACGACAACACGACACGGATAATGTTTCTGGTGTCATCCGCATGAAAATGAAAAATTAGATTTATCCTTCTTACTCTTGTTATCCTGCTTCACCACTACGATTTTAAGGAGGCATTTAGATGCGGCATTTTATCTTGTCTCCCAAACGGACAAAACACACTCCTTTTGACAAAAGCCCTTGTGACTTGCAATACATAATGTAACTTAAATAATTTTGGTAGCATTATATATATATGTACTACAACTTGCTTAGTAATGTGCGTTTGGGTAATAATATCATTATTCTGGAGCATAGCGACACTTCAAATTTAAGAGTATGTATGTAGTAGGTAAGTACTTTGTGTTAGGTACGTTAGTTGATCACAGTCATGCAGTCAGTGCAAATAAAAACAGAGAGTGTGTAAATGTTAATCTCCGAGCTTTTTTACTCATCATTCACAGCTATTTACATGAAGATAGGATACATAGTGGGGAAATCATATGCATATAAATATTGTAAGCAATAATATGGTTTGACTATCTCTGTCAGTGTCACACTGTCTACACTTTGTATAATCGGTCTCTTTAAAGTTGTTTTTTACTGTCGTAATCAGTTGACATGCTGATAGTCATAGTAGCAATGTAAATGTGAGCCCTCATAGTAGAGTGACCATTGCATGACACTTTTTTCTCTTGAAATCTGTGCTTCACAATGAAAATGTTTATATGATTGTTTAGATAAATGAAATATCCCTCATTCGTCTTAGGAGCACGAGTGTTTGCGAATGCGTAAAAAGGAAGACTAATACCATTAGGCTGAAATAGTTAAATTCTAAGAAAATTCAGAATTCTTAGAAGCTAAATTAATGGCTATGAAATATTTTATGTTTTGAATCACGCAATGCAAACACGCAATTGCTGAACTGCTAGACTTTAAGACTCCCATTGCAATTTATACGTCTAGCAAATGAATAACGTTTCCTGAGCATTCTTTTAGTACATGATTGCATTGATAAGATATGCTGTGCATTAGTTAAGCTATCTCCATTCCCACTATTTTTATGGGAACTGAGTTCGGGTTTATGTTGTCCAATAGGCGAAATCCAACGCATAATATTTATTTTTTATACGAAAATTTTCTGCTTTATTCCTTCTTCATTCTTCCCATTGTACTTTCCGGTCATAGTTTATTTCAGCATATACAAATAAACAACACTGCTCATGTCAATTTTAATGAAATTCACAAGTACTCCATAAAGTGCGTTATTAGCCAGCACAGAGTTCTTGAGCGGAAATTGAAAAGGAAATTTTGCATGCATTGGTTTTTCAATGTGATGATTTTTTTAAATACAGAGTGTACACCCTCTTTGTGTAAATATTGCTGCATATACACTTTTATCTTTTAACGAGTTTTTCCTTATACATACTCAAACAACACGGGAAAACACAATTAAACTTGAAAAACTCCACAAACAATGCTTCCAGTATATTTAATGTTTTCATCATCGCCACTCAACTCACCTTATACTTTATACTCAATCAGCGTAGTGCAGTGTACACAAACTTTTTATTCCACTTGTTCGAATTCGCTGCTTTGCAATCAGCACTAAATTTTTATCTACACCAATTGACATTGTAGTGGTCGTTTGTTGTGTTGGCTCTTGGAAATTATCATATCACACACTTGTACCTCGAGTGTCGTCACAACCATTGTAACATTCAATGATTCAACTACACAGACACACACATTATTGCATAGATTAATAATAAAAATATGTGTGCAGTGTGCCAATAATAATGTATACTCAATGAATTGAATACATACCATTCTATAATGCAAGCCAGTGTAACTTTGATGTCTGTTCTGTTTGTCAAAGTTCACTAAATTACGGTAACTGAACTTATAATGGGATCCTATATGGATTCATATACATTTGACTCGTACATAGAGACAAGTAGTATTATTATGTTCATAAATAACGAACATGTACATGACACTAAATAATCTCATCGCTGTTTATGTATCGTAAAAACAAGAGAATGACATTGTCTTTAAGCGTTATTGGTATAGGTACGTATTATTACTTCATGATGTATGTATTCATTGGCACTTGTAAATAGGTAGGCATCCTTTATAGAAAATTATGTACCTACCACAAAACACCATATACGCATATTGTGTGGAATACACACACTTAGCAATAGGTACTGTGATTGGAAACGTAGAAAATAATGTCACAATTGTGTTTTGAAGAACATGCTGTTTGCAACATCTCTGGTTTGGAAGTATGCATTTGTTAGTAGTATTAGGGTTAACTATTGTGTTACATACGTGTATAAATAGTACAATTCATTCTGGAGCTTTTACAGAGTCTTGCTAGTAGTAATATTAAGTATTGCATTATATTTGTGTGTACGCAATTCAGGTGTCTACATACTAAATATTGAATGATGTATGACGGTTTATGGTAGGCAAGCTTTTATTAGAAAGGATCGACCGCGTGACACAGACATGACGAAAAACATAACAGAACAGTCTTTTATAACCCTTCACATGTGTTGTGTCTTGAAAACAGTAATTTAAGCTTAAGTCTTGTAAAATATGGAATACTTAAGTATTTGAGTCATTTGAGCAATGCTTAACTGGAATTTCTAGCAACGGATTGTAACGTTCAATGTTCAATGAAGGCAAATTTTATTAGGGGTTTGAGTATTGGCCATTAAAATTATTGTTTTAAAAACTTGTGTACAAGCATAGAAAGAGCATTCGTATTATCGTATTGTGTGACAAAGAGAGTGATTTCGTTTTTTTTCTATTTACCCTTGAACTGAAATGAGCTACAAAAGCAATAAACAAGAGATTAAACTCTAATAAACGTATGGGAAACAGAGAGACAGAAAAAGATGAACGGAGTTAGAGATTATTTCAGGACATTGACGACTTTTGTAATTCAATTAGGGCAATTTTCACATTTTATATTTGTTTTTAATCGTATTATCGTACATTACCGTTACATGATGTAATATGATATTCCTGTGCGTAGCTGACACACTGATATTGCTATTCGGTCTTTCGTAAGAGTGAGTTAACGATAATAATATTATGACTGTACGACAACTATTTATACGACTCGAAATATTCTTACTACGCCGTAGGGAAGCACGGTGTGTTCATTTTAATCTAAAATCCTACAAGTGCCTTGTATTGTAGTGAGCACTTTACTTACCTACGAAAATTAGTGTTTAATACTTTGACCTTAAAAACCTTCCACGTTTTCAAAGGTTGAAAATGTCATTTACTTATGTGTTGATAAATGTTTGAATCTATGTGTAAGGTAAAAATGGTTGAGCTCTGCTATCATGTCTATAATGAGTTCTGGACGATTTCCTACTTTATTAGTGTGAAGTTGCAGAGGATGTTGAGATGAGAAATATAATGTAATAAAGACGGGAATCAAGTCTCCGAAAGTCGTTGAAATTGATTTGGCAGACAGAAAATTGGTTTAAGATATATGCAGGAGCCTCCTGAAATCCATGGACTATCACCAGCAGCCTTCTATCTTTATATTATATACTTTACCTATACACACCATACCTTTATGAATAAGTAACTGACTCAACTTGAATCTTGAATTGAGTTAGTGAGATGAAATAAGGATGAGACGCAATATTGAAAAAAATTGCAGAGTAAGCGTTTTAGCTTGGTATGATAACCAGACACTGTTTCATTTGATTATTCAGCAGGAGTCGACGAAAGTCTGGGGAATTATATTTCCATACCGGTAATGAAGTGGATATACGTGGAAGGCATTTATATCAGACACACACACTCAAACTAAAAGGCAAGGGTAAAGTAAAACAGATAGAGAGATTGATAGATTGACCTGGCATGCCATTCAAGAACTTACAACACAACACAGTCGCCCTCAGTCTTCATCACAGTTCTCTGTCTATTTCAATGAATGAGACGTGAATTACGACAAAACAATATCAAGCAGTCGCAGTCCATTCGAATTTGACTCTGACTCGCTCTGATTGTCGGGAACTTTTTAATTTGTTGTATTGGTTTTACTAAATAAACTAATTAAGCGAATAAATATTTAATAATGTAAATACATACACCTACCTATATCTACACCACTCATAATCACGGCTCATAATTTAAAAGAAAGACTTCTGTAAATTAAAACTGTTAAATCACAGGAAACTAATGCATGGAAGGAGTGAGAGCTTAAAATGAAGCAAAGCCGTATAGGGAAGTAATAATAACAGCACTTATCATACGATACGACACGACGACCACGACAGACAGATAGACAGACAGACATCAGAACAACAACAGTAGTGCAGCCTTTGCCTTATATTCACAGTTTTACATTGCATTTTTGCATTATGCCTCTCGTCTTCTTTTTCTCTAAAGACCTCTTCTCCTGTCAACTACATTTTGTGTAACAGCACTGTAATTTACAAAATAAAATAATAAAATAATAAATAATAAAGCAGGCTCTATGCTGTACTCTTATGGAGAAGCTGTGTGGTGGTACACAGAGTACGTGTTAGAAACACACATAACTCGTTGATAATGGTTTTAAGTGTATTATGACCATCTTGCCTAAATGCAGTGAATGAGAAAACACAACAACAACGTGAGTGTCGAATTGCAATTTTAATATTTTAGTGTGTGTACAATGCAATGTGCATGTACGTCGTTGGAGGACGACGACGACGGTTGCTTTTGGTTGTATGTAGGGGTATATAGTGGTAGTATGTAGTAGTAAAATGGTACATGGAAGTTTGCTGCTATCAATATGCAGGTTGTGTTGCTACATATCAATTTTAGTTATCTTCACAATCGGGAAAATGATTGTGGCTAAGAGGTGGATGTAAGAATTGAAGTTGAAGTGTAGTATCTACATAACATTTAGGATTAAAGTGCTGCGAAGGAAGGGACTTGGGCAGAAAGTCTTGAAGGACGGAATCAGGTAGTCCGCCGGGTGAAAATGCGAGAGCAGGAGCAGAAACAGCAGCGTGTAAAGTAGGCAGAAAAACCAATGTTGACGCATATAGTTTAAGAGTCTAAGTCTGAACATCTCTGAAGAAAATTGGTTGCCGTATTTACCAAATCCGGTTAAGATAAGTATACGTGTGTACACAAAGCTGTAATTACTCGGGTGTAATTTCTAGTATCGACCCTTCATTTGGAACTTCAGGTTTTCCTACAGAAGCCTATAATTTCCAACGCCGGATTTTATTTTCCGAGCAGAACGTGACTTTATTTTCCTATTGACAAATTACCCTTCTTACTCTCATTATACACTTAGATAGACATTATGTTTGCTGGTCTGTTTACAACTTCTCAAGTGTTTTCTTCCCGTTCATTCTCTCTCTCTCTGTATCATTCCAAAGGTATTAAAACAACAACAACTTACACCGCATCGTTCCACAGTTGCAATTACATTTACATGCACACCTAACCTACCTAACTATCTATATTTACCAAATAACTGTTTCACAGACTCTTCAATCACACCCAGACTCCAAACCATAGCAAGTCTCTACAAAAATGCTACAATGTATTATCCTGTATTTATTTTCAACTAACCTTTTTCCGCCACTCTTTTAATTTTTTCCTTTTCCACACAACATGTTAAGGAAATGTCCTGATGGTTATGCTCATCTTGATTTTATGAGCACTTTTGAGGTAGCCATAATACACACAGTAATGTTCGCAAACATATAATAGAAACACCTTCAAATGCTGCATACCTTCCCAGTTGTTTTTACAACCGTCTATACTGCTGGACCTTTTTATACATTTTCCTACAGCTGAATAAGTATTATGTAAAAATCGAACTGCTCACGGTACAAGTTACATGTTATTCATTCTTTATGTGAAATATAGTGATACGTATCTGTATGTGTATGCCTATTGCTTATACTACTACAAATGTACACGTGTTCAGTCATACTTCATAGCCAACCATGCATTTGATGTTTGAGGTAGGAAACGTATACAGTAGTGTAGAAAAATATAATATTATTACTAGCTTATAGGTAATAGTTTGAAATTCCAAGCTAGATGAATAAACAGATGGTAAAGCAGTGAATTTACATGCACACTTTTACATTACTTACACAAGTGTCACGACAATCTTACCGAAGAGCCTGCAATTGTTTTCGCTCAGTGTGGTTTACGTGCACTTTAATTAGCTTGTTTACTGAAGCGTTTTACAGTCTTTACACTTATCTTGTCGGCACATCTAAGCATGTATTGATTTCAAGTGGACGAGAAATATAATTTGAATTCTCTGTAGCAATCTCAAGTTGGAGTCTGTGTGTTCAGGTTATGCCGAATCGAAACGTCTGTTATTCGTTAATTACGCCAGCTTATCTTCCTTGTTTCTCCTTGGTAAAAAAGGGTTGTTTTTCCTCTTTTTTTGAACTTGATTCCTTAGAAAGTTAAGTAATCAATTTTATACCGGCTTGAAAAGGCATTATACAAGTGGCGCTATAGACAGTTAACTACACGGTTTGGCAACGAGAAGCAAATTTAATCTAAATATCAAAAATCCCATCGCACGAAATTATTTCATCACTATTTTAAGCCAAGTTTCGTCTTCTCATTTCCGTTTTGTTTCCCAATTTTCTCTTTTTTACTGGATGATATAAATGTCTAGAGTCTCCATCGGTCTGCTGGTCAAGCGCAGTTTGTCTGAGTTATGTTGTATGTGGCTAATGGAGACATGCCTCCAATTCCATGGATCTGAGCAAGATTACTATACTTTTTCGGAAGTGAAAATATATACCTGTAGTCTCACTGTATCAATTACCAATGTCTTATTATTGTTCTTATAAAATGAACTTATAATGTTACAGGTGAAAAATCTCAGAACAAGTAAAGATAAGGTAAATAGAAGGGAATCTCGTCTGTAAATGTTATCTTGATGACTGTTGTTTTAATTTATAGCTATTTATTACATTCTGTAGGCACCGTGTGTTGTCAATGGAGGAAGAGTATGTCTGTGTGTGTACCTACCTACCTGTGAGTATTATTAATATGAATATTACGAATTAGGGCGACTGGGTAGGTAGCTATGTCTATGTTCTTCCCATGTAAAGAAACCATCAATATAGTATGTAGGAAAGTAGCTTTATAATATTTCGTAAGTTGCAATGCACTCAAGATTAAAGTTTATAGTTCTGTGTTCATAAATTGGAGTTGTTATCAATGTGTGGCACTTAATAGTTGAGAGTCTTCAAAAACAAGAGGGTCATGCCATCATGAATGAGAACAGTTTTGTGAATCTATTGAGTTGAGTCCTAAAAGTTCGAAAGGTTCATTTTCCTGTTTATATTTCCATGAGCGTAACCTGTGAATGTATAGCGGACTATCGATAACAGTAAATCATTTTGTGAATAAAAGTGAATAAATTAAATGTTTATTTTTTTACAGACGCTTCGGAACAAAGTGTTCAGGATGTGCTCAAGGTATCTCACCACAAGAAATGGTTAGAAAAGCCCGTGATAAAGTGTTCCATCTAAACTGCTTTATGTGTACAATTTGTCGGCGACAACTCTCGACCGGTGAGGAGCTCTATGTTCTGGATGATACAAAATTTATTTGCAAGGACGACTTTATACAAGCCAAACAAGGTACTGGTTTACTATACTCAGCCAACTTTTTATTTTGCATAATATTATACGTGCATACTGCCCTTCAGTGTGTATTAATGTATGGAGTCCAGCCAGATCATTGCAGTTCATGAATACATGCACACATATTATGTAGACACAGTTAATGATATTCGAAACAGTTATCAGCAAGCCAGAACTGTAGCATGCTGTTCCCGAGTGGCTTTAAATTTAATCCGTTCATGATGGCATAGAGGTCGAACGCAAGACAATAATAAAATTCTGTGACACTACCAATAACGTCATTAGGTAATAGTAGTCTACCAACTGTATATCCCCATAAAGTTTTGTATAACCAAACATGTGTCGTTCATGAACTTATAAAAATGTATTTTCAATATAGGCTGAGCAAGATATCGAAAAACCATAAAAATTAGCAGACTCAGCATATTTTTTTATTGTTGTGTATATAACGTGGCTCTTATTTCTATAACACGCACTACTTACATTACTATATGATATGACTTTGAAAATTGAGAATTCAAATAAACTGACGATTATTTCCTGACATCAATTATTTATTGAATACAGACACTGTCACAGATATATTAAATTTCATAAAAGCCAGTACCTAAGTATATACACACAGTGTGGCATTTTTTTCCTGTTACTTTAAGATAGAGACTGGAAAGACAGAGCAGACATTTTAAAAGATATTAGGATGGGGAGAGTAGGAGCATGGTATGGTGTGTGTCTGTTGTGTGCTTATGTGGAACGTGCATTAATATGATAAGAGTGGATATATGGAAAGAAACTGTGTAGGTTGAGATTGAAACACACTCGAGTCACGAGCATTGCTGATGCACAAGATGAAATTGTTCTGGAATCATAGGGAGGATTTTAAGTCTGTCCCCTAAATCCGGAGGCTCGATTCACCAACCATCCGAAAAGCGTATCAATCCAATCAGACGGAGCAATACCACGAAATCGGATTAGATGCAAACGAGCAGATTTCTGTGACGTTGGCTTAGGTGGCTTATAAATCCTCTTGCAGTCTTGCCAACGACAAGTAAGCCAAATGTACAGAGTCGAGAGCTTCTAAGCAACGTCAGCTCCTAGTAGCAGACTCTCTTCTGTATGTACTATGTACCCTGTTGTGTCTCTTTTAAGTCCACCGTATATAAGTCCACCGTTATGTCTGTGCAGGGTCGCTCGTGTCTCTTGTGTGTGTGAGCTCCGATATAGCAAGTAAAATCACAGAATAAATTTCCTGTGTATGTAAATAGAAGAGTATGTAGAAGCTCTTAAACTTAACATAGGAACACACACTACTTTTATCTCAATAATCTACCTATAATAGGAGTATAACTACATTAGTCGTATAATATAACATTCATGCACTACAGATTATGGTGATGTGACGTTGAAAACGTATGCGACACTATTCCCTGAGTCCTATACACTTTGTCACATATAGTAGAATAGAAATGACTGTGCAATTACAAAGACAATGAAATATACGCGATGCATAATGTGAAGATTTACAAGTACACATGAAGTGCCTATATGTAGTTATTTGTATTAATATTAATGTGAAAATTGAGACACTCGAATTTGACTAATATGACTGTAGTATGGCTTTCAGAGCCGTTATTTTCTAATGATGAAGACGATGACGAAGAAGATCTTCTTGAAGCTGGTCTCGGTTCTCATCATCACTCCAGTTTAAGTCCTGGCAACACGTCCCTTCCTGGTATTGTTTTGCCCAACAAAAATGTTGGGCCACCGCTCGGTGGACCTCAGGATACAGATGTCCGAACACCCGTCACGTCTTCAGGTGACAATAGTAACCCAGAGAAAGACAATGGAAACGAGTCTGAGGTACGTAGACACTTCAAAAACTTATTGCCCTCACCTGAAAATTATTAACACAATGTAGTCATACACACTCATCATAATATTATTACGTATAATGTTGTAAGTATGTAGTTAAGATAGTAGATTGATGACTTTTACGTGGATCCGGATAAATTACACGCGCAACTGATGTTAGCGATAAGTGTGTAGCTTTCGACTGGTGTATTGTTTGTGTGTAGTGTACCTAGCTATATGATAGCTGTAGTATTTATTATGAGAAAACTGAAGGGAAATTCTAGCGGAAAGGATAATAGTTATTGTTTAGTAATTGTGATGTAGTAAGTAACAACCAATAAAGCGCAGCAGTCAAGTCAAGACAGTTATAATTGTATGTACCTTACATTTAGTAGCCTCAGTTAGTTCTACACAGCCCTCTCTATACTGCCACTATAATAATATACTTCTCTTAGCCATCCTACACACCACCTTCTTGTAAATAGGTAGCCGTAACATGGATTAACACAGTGTGTTTATCTATACACGTATTTATTATGTTGGTTGCGACTTGCGAGTCATATTCATTATTATTGTTAGTGTATAGTTGAGTAGTTTGTAGATGGTAGTTAGTAGGGAGGTAATTGTAGTAATGTAAGGTTAGGATGATTGGAGGACAACCCAGAGCCAGGCCAAGCCGCTGCGGTGGATTTGAGAGAAATGTTGCTATTGAGAATAAGAGTGTATTATGAAGAGTGTTTGAATTGAGAGTTTGAGAGTGGGTTTAGTTTAGAGTTTAGACGAGTTTGGACTATGTGGACCAAGTGTTAGTTATACATGTGGCTAATTGTTGGGAGTTGAGAGAGTTGGCTGAGAGAGTGATTTAAGGCAGGGTATAGGAAGATAGATGTGGATCAGAAGTTAAATGAGACATGTTAACTAGTACCTTTGTGTTGGGAAGGCTGTTATCAAAGAAAGGTAAGTGGCGTGTGCCGACCCTTGAAGAGTGACTGTTCCAGCTAGGCTTTTGTTGTAAGTTGTGTTGTTGTTGGTGGTGAATTTGGCGAGACGAGGCACTTGTTAGGATGCTGAATCCCGTGTGTGTGTATGTGTGTGTGTTTGTCTGAACAAGTAACGAAGGCAAGGTGATTGTGTGTGTTGGTGCAGGGTTCGATGGACGCAGATGGTGAGTCGAGAGATCCAGGCGCAGAGAACAAATCCCCGGAGGATTCTTCGGTGGGATCGAAAAGAAGAGGACCTCGCACCACTATCAAAGCCAAGCAGTTGGAAATACTCAAAACAGCTTTCTCGCAAACCCCCAAGCCTACTAGACATATCCGAGAGCAACTCGCCAAAGAAACTGGACTCCCCATGAGGGTCATACAGGTATTACTTCATCCACATACCTATGGGTTGTCTTTAATCTTTTCCCGACTATCCCGACTCTCGGCTGACCAGACCACCGCTTAATTCTCTAGCCATAGCTTCTTCTGCTGCACTCACAATGCAATTCTCCGCTTTCCACATCCTCAGTACAAGTACAACCAGTGGAAGAAGCTCTCTCGTAAAACAGTATGCACTCAACTAAATCTCCTAGAGTTGAGAGAGCAGTTACTGCCTTGTAATTCCTTACGCAGCCAATTCACATGCCATTTGCGATATATCATTCCCCACCACGTTTCTTCCAATGTGTGCATGCACTTCAAGACACGACCTACACAGTCTGTGTACCTATACGCAGTCTTTTATGTCTTTACTTTTCGCCAGTCCAACTTCTTACGAGTATTGCACTCTTCTTTTCCTACACTTTTATCTACTTTTACCCTGTACCAGTCTGTGTATCATGCGTGTTTCCTAGTAAACTGTTTTTTGGGCGGGATATAGAGAGTAATAAAATTTGGATGTGTTGTATTAATAAGATGTGACAAATTTTGGTATTTCAGGTGTGGTTTCAAAATAAAAGGAGCAAAGAGAGGAGACTAAAGCAGTTGACGTCGATGGGTCGCGGTCCGTTCTTTGGCTCGTCCAGAAAAATGCGTGGTTTTCCTATGAACATTAGTCCGAATATGGACGACGGTCCCAACCCGCCATTCCCTTATTTCCCCGATGCCAAATTCTCAGATTTCCCATACGGTCCAGCTGGTGGTCCTGGCCAAGGGTTCCACGACTTTTTCCCCGGACAGCAGCCTCACTTCCCACCTGGAGGAGGTAGCTTTACTTCCTTTTCTCATACATCTTCCAGAAACGTGCATGTAGCTCCATACTTCACCTCATCTATGCAGCCGTAGTCATTAATTGGCCGCATGGTATGAGCATGGCTTCTCAATGTAGATCCTTGGCTGCAGATTAGTTTACCTGTGAGCTTTGTGCTACACTCTCTACTGTGTTTGTGCACTGTTTGTACTACCTTCCTATATATTCACTAAATAAATTTATTTGTAGTATAACTGTCAATGTCATACTACGTGTTCTTGTTTTTGGTGCCCATGTCATACACGTACGATTGTTGTAGTAGCATTGCGAAAATGTAAAGTCCTTGTATATTAGTTCCTTAAAAAGCCCGTATATAAAAAGTCCCCGTCTACTCCACTTGGTCATTTGCTCCGGTACTCTCACGTGCCGCAGTCCTATATCATAATAGGCAGGAGGCAGTCACAGCCTGGGCTGTCCGATATCTCACCTCATCCTTGTCTTATCTTTATGAATTGAGTGGTGCACGCAAAGCATAATCAAATGAACCTAATCCATGTGTCCAGTGCCCGGTCCTCTTGATCAACCTGGGGGTATAGGAGAATTTGGAGGTGGTCCAGGGGGAATGCCTCCGAACGACGGACAAGGTCCCCCTAATCCTCCCGGACCTCCTGGCGGATTCATGGGACCAGGAGGTGACCTACTCAACCAGCCCAGGTCAAGCCCAGATTACATGCCACCAGGTGAGTGCCATATGTAAGCAAATGTTTCCATATTCTCTCTCATTTATAACTTTTTCTTAATTCTCCTAGTGTACTCTTATCGTGTAGCAATACAAATACTCGTAATTAACCAAAAACAGCTTTATTCCCTGTGTAGACAAGGAAAATGCAATTACCTACCTCCAACCTTGCCTCCGTCCCACCACAACCACTTGGTTTTTGTAACTCACTCTAAATACTTGTTACTTTATCGTACCATGTATGTAGAAAGCTACAAGACCAAGTGTTGTGTATGGATATGCACACAAAACTTTTATCTCTATACACAGCTACATACTAGAAAGCCCAAAAGTCTTGTGTTTGAATGTGCATTGTTATTGTTATTATTATGTATTATGTATTATTTTTGTAATTAGACTACACAGAGTGGAGGCAATGGGAAAGTATACGGAAAATGGAGACGGTAGTTACCTTTTACCTCTATACGCTTGCTCATGCATAGTAGCTAATACACATAGCTTAAAATTCGAATTAATTGTGCCTTGATTCATTAACACAACATGTGGTCCTGTGTTGGTTGTACATTTGTAGTGTCCGGAAGTGGGAGTTTTTCAGATCACCAGATGAATGAAGGATTGGTGTGGTGACCCTAATTCATTGACTTTGAGTGGGGTAGCTATGCTACGAGTAACTAAGTATATATTAGGACTGAATGAGAACTGAACGAGATTGATTGCATATGCATGTACAGATGAAAGCGAGAAAGAGAGCGAGAAAGAAGGAGCGAAAGCGATCACAGTGTTCTGTTGTGTGTGTGTATTTATCAGTATGAGTATCTCAGACGAGGACACCGTGCCGTGGTGGTTGGCTCTTTCTTGCAAGCAACCTGCTCCTGTTTGTAGATGAAGAGACGGAGAAAACACATCCCGCATCCGCAACCCGCCGTCAACATCGTCCAATAAATGGTGGGCTTCTTGTTGTTGTTGTTGTTGTATTTTCCTCGTGCAAAAAATACAAAGAGCCATGCAGCAACGGAGTCTGGGATGAAAAAAGAAGGGTCGAATTAAGTGACATGAATGAGGATTGGAGAAGCGGGTTGTAAAGCGGACGCGTGATCATCTCACATGAGCCCACCTACTTTCCTGGACTTGAAAAAAGCGGATCAAGCATGTCGTATCACATCATGTCAATGTCACCCAAGTGTCATAGCTATCATTGTTACTACCTGGCCGGCTGTGTGATGGGCTCTGATGATGGTCTGGTATCGTATCCCAGTGGGGTCGCCCCGCCAGTCGCCGCCGTTCCCTCCATTAAATACACTAGCACATTCTACTCTATACTACTGGAAGTCTACACAACACTACTACTATAAACCATTACTACATACTACTACTGTACCACTATGCTACTACATACATGATACCATTAATAACGTTGAATATCCTATTTACTATACAGTTCCGTACTACATGCCACTCTACTCTACGTCTAATACTGCTCCTACATCACGTCTCTATGTTGTATACCTGTATGGCCAAGAAATCCTCATTTATGATGAACATTATGTGCCAAAGCATTCTCATGCTAAAATGTAGTAGAACGTCATCGAGCAGAGACAGTCTCATCAATATTCCCACGACTCGATTCGACTGGGCTGGGATACTCTTCTGTGTAAAACTGTATTATGGCCAGATACATTGTGATCTGAACCCATTTCTACGCACACGTAATCAATCTACCTACATAGACACACTAACTATATTATTACAATGGTTTGACTTACAAACTGTGGACGTTTGGAAGTTTGGAAGAATAAGGGATATCGATATCGACGACGACTCTCCCCACACACATTTCAAATGTAAGATTGAAGAAAAGTCAAGTCACCGACCACTGCCTCCCGTCATCTTCGAATTCAGTTGAACTTTGAACAGGTTGCATCTGCATGCTCATTATATATACATAATAAATATCTGTACTACGCATTACATGCCACTACCACTAAACCATACTCACTAAAATACAAATTACTACGTGTACTACGGCAACTATACAACCAAATACACAAACATACTACCTACATACACTATACACTCTACACACTCTCCACACGGCAGATACGTACTACCAAATCATGACTACATATTGTTATTATAATGCCAATGTGAGTGCGACGTAACACTATTATTATTATATCATATGAATATGCGACGCGATCCTCAAACTGAATCAAAACGTCTCGTCTCGTGCTGTATACCAAACCAAACCAAATCATGCCTCTTTTACAGTATGCAGTCTCAAAGAAATACTATATGGATTTTATTTGTTGGTGATTGTGCTCGGTGTGAACTACTTTGTGAACCCTTTTTGGAAATTGATCCGAGAATAATACCAAATAAAATTCTCTGCCGGATTAACTGGTAACTGATTGACTACTCCTTTTACTAACTACAGTATTTTTCATTCAGTCCACACAGCTTCTAGTATCTCATTCATTCTATATCAAATCTGCATATTATACCATCATCATCTTTTTATGTAATTCTTCAATATTCTGAGGCAATGGACTAAGCACTAGTAGTATACGCATAAAAATCAAAAGCTATACCTACATGTCTAGCAGTAACAGATATGTACCTTTATCTATAGCAGAGTTTCATAAAACCATCAAACACGCATTAAACTCATACTATTTGCATTCGTAGCATATACTATGCATTGCTAATTATATCCTCGAATCATCACACACTTTGAGGATCATACTAATACTACGGTTGTCTTGACAATAATATCATCATCTTCTCCTTACAGGTTTGGAATATAACAAAATTCCAAACAAAATTAGTGAAGCAAAGATTTGCGCACAGATGCCTACGATTAAAAATTCTTTGGTGGGCATTGGTGGTCAAATCTTTGCTTTAATAATTTTGTTTGGAAGTTTGTTATATTCCAAACCTGTAAGGAGAAGATGATGATAGTATTGTCAAGACAACCTTGAATAATACTAATACAAACTAAGCTAAAAACTAACTTGATTTACATGCGTTAGTATTATATTTATATTTTCATTAAAATGTTACAAATTAGTGGGAGAAATATTTCATCCGACGACAGTATCATACTGTTAGTACTGTGCATTGCATTGTATATAATGAAATGATATTATGGTGCATACAATATTTCCACAGCAAGTAAAATTCCATAGAAACGCACACGTAGTAGTATATGAATTCTAGACAGTTTATCTGTTGTGTCAGTAACGTACAGTTATTTGTATTCAACCACACAGGATCATTTAATTTTGGTTTATTCTGATAGTAGTACTGAGAAAAAATATGATTGAAGTTTACATTGTAATAGTTACTACACAAGGCAAAAGTTGGGTTATCTATTTAAAAAATCGTTTGCTATTACTAAAGGTGTATTTGGCAGACAGTTAGCTAAGGTAGTAGTTAAGTGAGGTATAGTGAAACATAGGATCGGATGAGATGAAGGAAGTCAGCTCTATCACAACTCTGCCCTTCCACTTGGAATTGGACGTGAACATGGAGAATAAATCGGACTTGGAAGGATTGTCTGGAAAGACAAGAAGGTGTCCAAATGACACGTTGGTTTTGATGACCTTTGAGCATCTCACGTCTTTCGTTGCACGAAGAGAGAACTGTGACACACACAGAAGAATTTGATAGTGACACTTAGACTGGCGGCATTATTGTCCTGAAGGACCGAACAAGTGTGATTGACATTTGTTCAGAGTGTCAGCTCAGCATTGGGTATGTTTGTCTAGAGGAGAATAATATGGAAAAGGTGAGCTGAGCACAATGCAACACACGAGAACACAACAAAAGTGTACTGTACAAGTCTCCTCACACTAACTAAACCCTTGTATATATATGCACCTAACACAGAGAAAGAAAAAAGCCTTGTATTTTACACGTTGTTTAAGCTAACAAGGTAGTTCTAGTTGTAGTTGTTGTGGAAAAGCTTAAAACATACAAGAAAGACTGTATCTTCTTTTGTTGCAAGTGCAGAGCACAGTGTGCATATAAAAAAGGTCCACCAAGTCCCAAGTCTTGTTGTAGTTAATGTTGTTGTTGGTATAACATAATATGGATAGCCTCATCCTCATCTATTGTTTGATGGGAGATGATGGTTTGGGCTCGGCTGTTGCGTTCGTATGATATGGTATGGTATGACATGGTGTAAAGTGTGAATGCAAAGGTAGGCAAGGCCTGGATAGATGTAGGAAGGCATGAGCAAAGGGAAGAGTGGTCTTGGTCGTCGAGTACTTCTTTCTTGGTGCTCTCAGCTCTGGCTTTTGCTTTGGCTATAGAAGTTGAGTACAATGAGTCCCATGCCACGCTATGGCATGCCACACAAAAGAGAGGAGCGAGGGCAAGTCAAGTCTATTAAAAAATTCGACTAAAGAAAAACTCGTTTGTTTGAGAGCTGGCTTGGCATGAGTCGCTTTGGTGTGGTTTCCTTTGCCTTAGCAAACAACCGAGTTCAGTCACAAGAGCTAAAGCCAAAGCTACAACAGCTCTTGCTTAGTTAGACTTAGACTTTGAGTTACACTTCGAGTTACACTTCGAGTTGCACTTGCAGTGGAGAATTCGACAGAGAGCAGAATGGAATAGACGAGGAAAATGAGAAAGAGTGGCTTATAATAGTCTCTCCCGTTCCTAACTTCTTTCTGGCCACAAGTTTGTTTCTCTCTCGCATTATTACTTACATGAGCTGATTGCAAACGTCACATATGGTTGGGTCCCTTTACACACAGAATGGCATCACATCACACTTATTCTACTACAAGCTACAGCTACACTCCACATGCATTGCAATACTTTTGCTACCACCATACCATACCACCACCGTCAATCCATATATACGTATAACCATAATCACGAGAATGTGTGTGCTACTACCTTTAGCTTTGCAATGCTATTTATTATATTACTTATGTACTATGTATATTGTAATACATATCATCATCCACTACTACCTTAAACGCAAAACCTTCCATTAAATACTCTACTTGGTTTTGCTGATGTATATATGCGGCAAGCTGGCAGGCAGGTAGTCCATGTAAATCCCAACTCCAACAACATAACCAACAACAGACAGACACTCGACAAGAAATCAACTTGAAACTTGAATTGAAGCAAAAGCAAAGCCAAAGTATTAAAACTATGTGTATTATCTTCTCACTGTGTACATACAATGAAAAATACTACATACATACCCATAGGTATAAAGATATGGCTAATATGTATTATCGTTCTATAGACCTAAGTGCTTAAGATAGTCAGAAAAGAATTAATATATTACCTACTACACTCTTACAAAGCTTGGATTAGACTATACACCATATACATACTAGATACATCTGTAACAACAATACAATAAGAGAATGGGTAAAATGTAATATGTATTTATCTCTTGGCTAATGCACACACACAGTCTCCTACATATTTACGAAGGTTCCCCATGTACATATTTGTATTACATTATGTTGCAAGAGAATTTTAGCCTGCCCTGTAGTGTAGTTGCAGTGTGCAATTTGAATTGGATATGAGTACAATTGTTAGGAGAGTGTAATGTGTATGTATGAAGTATGGTACTTGTATGAGTACTATATATAGTGTAGTGCGTAGTTTGTAGGAGCTAATCTAATGTGTAGTAATAATGTTATAGACGGAGTGTATGCAATGTAATGGGATTCTATGTGTATATTGTTATGTGAAATAATGCATGGCACCAGGAGCAGAGCAGGAGAATATATTTTGTGCATGAAAATGTAAACGAGACGAGAAGTTGGCTGACTGAGTCGTGCTGGACGGGTGATTGACTGTAAATGATAAGAATGGGTGGGAAATTCTCCAGGTAAATCCAGTCAGGTACGTTAGACTCCATGGAGAGAGCCATGTGAAATTTCAGAAATCTTAGGTGGGTCTTGACGCCCAGTTGATGAGTCTAGTGATGACAGATAGAATCGGTGCTCATTCTTATTCACCCAAACATGGTTTCTACGGAATATATTATGAGCCGAATCAAACTTTAAGACATTTCTACTCGCCAGCTTGCTTCTTCTCAATGTCCGTCCTGTAGACTGGATTTTTCTAAACTGGACGTAACATGTCTTCACTGACATGACAGCTATATGAATATGACCAAGCTCTCTCTCTCTCTCCCTGTGCAGATATTAAACAGCCATTTACAAACAGCTCCACTTCTTAAACAAGCATTTAACATCTAGTTCTCTTCCTATCTCCATACATCAAAATCTATTCCATATCTGTCTGCAGCACAACATACGTGCTTCGCTCTTATTTTAAATTAAATGTGTTTTAAAACCTTTTTTTGTCCTAACCCAGTTTCGTCAATTTTTACCTTTATCCAAACAACTTTTTCATATGAGTTCGTAAATAATAATAATATTATATATATTTACTTGCGTATTTCGTGCATCATGGAAAGAAAAAGAAAAAGAATAATCAGATTCATGTAAATAGAAAGGTGTGCTTTCAAAATATTTAGTTTGTAAGCAATGTGTTGTATTTATATTCTTTTTATTGCTAAATGTTGTGAAATATCAAACATCTTTAAGAGCAAAGACGCTTTTTTTAATGGAGATTGTATTTGTTTAGAGCAAACTATAATATGAAGATTGTAAATATTTATATAATATGTAGTTTCACGACACAATTTATAAGTCTCCTTTTTGATATTTACATTTTTAGTTATTGTAGACTTTAGAGTAATGGCTAAGATTGTTTTTCATAGTTTGAGTTTATAATAATAAGATGCTTAAAAGTACTACGAATAAGTACTAAGACTAAATAAGACTACGCTAAGTGAACTGACAAATAAGGTGGGTCTAAATAGTGCTTGTGGAGTTGAGGAACTCTGTCCCATGTGCAACTTATGAATAGCCACAGAGTGAAATATGCAAATTTTGAAGCATTTTTGATTGATAGATAACCGTGAATGGACAGGGATAGCATTAAATAACGTAAATCCTCCAACTTCCCACCATATCAGGAATCATGGCACTAAATGTTTTGTGTATATCATAATACCACCAACAGCACAATGTTTAACTCTTTCGATTACGAAGATGGGCATTGACTAGTATAGTCTTTTAAGTGGTCAAGTTTGTTTGCTAGTGGTGGATACAAATACAGAGCCAGTCAAAGTGAATTACTAAGAGTTTTTTACTATATATGAAAAGGGGATGAGTCGAGTTCTGACGGAAGAAGTTTTTATTTAATTTGCTTTTACATTACACACACAACACGATATACCTTCAAGTACCTATACCCATCCTGTAAATTCTAATGCAATAGGTTGAGCAACTTAATGCACCCGGCTATAATTTTTCTCTACATACTACACAAGGTATTTATATTATAATGACAAGCTGCATTGGTAAAAAGAAGGATTTCTTTATGATTGAGTGGGACGTACGGATATCTTATTCGTTTCAAGCTTTAGTGACTATAGAATGGAGACAGTGACAGTTGCGTTGAGTTGACATGACGAAGAAAGTCAAGTTGTTGTAAAAGAAAAACAAGAATGACACTTTACTTTATACATTTATAAACAAACTTTTGTCTCTATGTATTATGCATATAGAAACTCAACAGTTGTATTAAGCGTCTATAAGGTACAGTTGCGTCTCATCTCGTATTTAAGGATTGTAAGTGCATCTGGTTCTGAAAGAGTGACTGTGATGAACTGCTTCGTACGTGATAGGTCTGAAAGAAGACTATGAATAGTCAGAGGAAGTAGAACAAGGGAGTCAAGGGAATGTGTAAAATATGAAATAAATTACATTCATCAGGAAAAGCATTGGAATCCTCAACAGAAGAATACAATGATTCTACTTGCACTATATAGTCATGTTCTGGTAGAGGACTTCTTAGCTTCGTTTATTATTCTGAGTTGTTGAATAAAGTTTCGTGGAGTTTTCTTGAGTAGTGTCGTCCTGGTCGTCATCTTCATATACAAGGAACAGGGAAATAATAGCGGAGGTTTGTGGATGGTGGTGGAGGAGGCAAGGGAAAGTCATAGTCATTTGAGGAGGATGTTGTACGAGGTTTGGCCAGAATCTGCAGATGAGTTTTTTGTCGGGCCATTCAGTTCAGTCTCAGCCTGACTGACTACTCTTTTGCCATCACACACAATGCAATGACTGGGAAAGGAGTGTGTGTATTTGTGTGTGTGTTTCTCGGCGTTTATAGTGGCGGTGGTATGGTGGTGGAGGAAGAAATGGTTGGACTGGTACTGGAGACTACTAACATAGAACTAGTAGGACTAAAGTAAAGATGTGAACATGAAAGTTGTAAGGAAGCGTGTAAGAATATTGGAAGAGGGAACAGACTTTTGGTAGACTCCGTTTGAGAGAGACATGTTTTGCTCCGATGTCGTTTCGTTTGGCTAGAGTGTATTTTGCTGATGGTTGCAGCTGGTTGGATTGCCGGTTGGTTGATGGTTGTTGGTGGAGCAATGTACGTACTATATATCTGTAGTCGTGTAGTCTGTTGTGAGACTGAGTGAGAGAGTGGTATGGTGGTAGCAATAGCAATAGGAGTAGTGTGGTGGTGGTGGCGTGTCGGTGCCATTGCATTGCATTCTGCATTGCCATATGAGTGAGTGTATGTTGTTACCCGGTAGTTTGCGGCCTATCGGGTGTTCCGAGTTCTGAGTGCCGACACGAACTACAGCCCAAGCACAGTCAACAGTGGAATAAGAGTTCTGTAAGAACAAGTCAGTCCTCCGCTTTCGTTTCGCGTGTACATATAGTTGCTAGAATATATATTGCATACCTATATACATAGAGTTGCTCAAGTTTCTTTATGTAGGAGTAGGATGTATGAATGTATGCATGTATGTATGTTTTCGGAGTTATAATGTTCCTGTATGTATTATATCGTGCTCTTCTATAATAATAGCAAGTCTACTTGGATGCAGAAGTGAGAGAGAGAGAGAGAGAAGGAATGAGCACGATGGGCAAAGACGATCCAGCTCAGAATCGGATTGGTCTCATCGATTTTCCTGAGAGGAGGAGGAGCCTCTTAACTAGATTTTCTTGGAACGGTCCTACAATTTCCAATTTCGTCCAAGACCCTTTTTTATGTTTTTCCCGTTGCATCCAAAAGACGAGCAGAAAACCCAGTAAAGTGAAAGAGAAGATGAGCGACTCAGTTGTCGAAAATGGAAATGTAGAAAGGTGAGCAGAAAATAAAGTTCTCTCGGAAAATAAGAGTCATGCATGATCTCGTCTCTTGTCGGTGACGTTCCTGGTTCTCCAGCCGAGCTCTCATGTTGTTTTACTTCACTACCAGCACTCCACCACCTCTTATTACTCTTTTTCCACAAATTCGCCACAATTACAATATAGCATAAAGTACACATCGACATGTCTATCTATGCCTTCTACTTTACTTCAGCTCAACCTCCTTTCTTCACCGATATTTTCATACTCATTTTCCTTCACATCAAATTCTTATTCCAAGAAAGAAGAAAGCAAAGTCGAGGAATCCAACACAGTGGCAATAGCAGTGCACAATCTATGCTCCAAAAACACACGGGGTGAAGGAAGCATCTTGTTATTTCTATTTTAAACCCTAACATGAAAACAGTTGCTAAGCAAAATATACGATCGTTATATACACTCCCAGCATGCGGCAATAGAAAGATGCTAGACATCTTACTTATATATCTCTTGTTTGCTCACTCTACCTACCACTGATTGTATTTTCTATGGACTCTTCTATTATTTCAACGCATTTCCTAGTCCCATATAGCTTTTCTTGGAGAACATAATAACAAGAATACACTACGTAGTAACAAGAAAAGGTTTTATCTCTGAACGAAATAATATCAAAGCATTTATATTTCCTATTTTGTTCTTAAAGTGTATTTCAAATTTCAACCAACTCCATGTACAAGCATTTGTAGTACATAAGTGTGTCTAACAATCAACTTAGACGACCAACTTTTCTAAGTAATATAAGTTATTTAAAACAGAATTATGAAGAAATGCAAAAATAAATCCAGGTATGTGTATCATCTAAATATGTACTTAGATATATTATACATACATACAAAATGTAAATACCAGTGTTGTAGTAACAAGAATGTACATAATATCTGCCAGCATTATTTTGTATTTAGGAAAAGCATAGAATAATGCATCTAATGTGTATAGGTACTTATTTTTCGTAAAGGTATTCATGAAAGGGTATAGTGCATTTAAAGGTTACAAGTGCTTGTATAAAGAAAAGAGGCTGAGTGTAAGAAAATGGTCATATTAAAGCATGAGAAATGGAGGAACAATTGTGTTATTGTGCTGCAAGGGACATAGGGAATAGAGACGAAGTTGTTATATGAAGATATGCTGTCATATATTTTATTTAGTTACAATTTCTTTCCGGCAAAAAAGTACAGACAGGGATGCGGCAGTCGTATAAGTATTTCATGGCACACCACACAATATTCCGTCTTGCTCTCAGTAGTACATTTAAAATTTTCACGTATTTATTCACCTACAACGACCTTTCTCTCCTTTTGGGATTTTATGTCATGTTCATGTCTGCGCCGAGATGCCAAGGAAGAGAGACCCTTACATATTTCTTGTTCGAACTTCTCGTGAACCGATTTTTTATAACAAGTGCTTTGTGCAACCACCAACTTTTACAACGCAGTGTCAATAATTTTCCTTTCCTCGATACATTTCATCTCGGTTAACCGCAGCTGACCAATAATGCATCCACGAGTTATTTGAGAGTGTGTACCCTAACCATAAGCTAAAGCCAAAGACACGTTTACCCGCAACACCCACACTTTCAATGGAAATCCTATTACCATTTCAAATACGTAAATTCCTAACATATTATCCCAAGTATACAAAAGACAATAACCACACACACCATCCAACTAACACTTCTGCATAACTTCATTCTTCCAAGGTTCAACTATATGCGATTCACGCTAGCAATATTATTGTTATTACTAAACACATTACATGTGGTTACTACAAAACTATATTTCAACTTAATGTCAGCATCACAAACTTCTAAAAGAAAATCACAAAAAATGAACAACATTTTCCTTTGTGCGTGCATATATGTAATTCGTCTCTTTCCATGATATTGTTTAAAAGAATAATGCACAACGTCTATAGACACCTCAACTTTTTTCATTCCACATTAGTCTACTTGAAAGAAAATTGAATTACCACGAGAAATGTATGTAAGTATTACAGCAAATAACACTCATTTACATTTCGTTGCAGCATACAGCCAAAATGATGTATAAATGTCCATTACTTTATGTAACCCAAATATCATTTGCTTGCGAAATATGTGATTCAAACTTTAACGCTTATCAGCTCTTAACACATTGTTTAGAGAGTACAAAACCCCAAATTAAAACCTAACTTTAGAATTAGTATGAATTAAGTAGAAAGTCCTTGAAAAAACTTAACAATGACAATCCTTGTTGTCATTAAGTTTTGCATTATCCATTTTTGTTGAAAACTTTTTATGAGAAGCCTAAGAATATTAAATTTCACTTAGCAACATTATGTAATATAAAATATTTCAATAACTTTTGAAGTCATCAAACACATCATCCATGAACAAGAAATTATGATGGCTTAAAATAGTGGACATAAAATATAACTATCAGTACACATAAAATGACAACGGACAAGTTGCACACACCGTTTCAATTTAATTAGCGCTTAAGTTATCATTAATCCAGCCGTACATTACAAGAATAGCGACTAACATTGTATCACACAATGAATTCGGTATCTGAGGAATGAGATGGTGAATAGTTTTCTATACACTGAAGAATGTTTATGACAATAAGAAATATGTGTGTGTGTGTGTGTTGCGAAGCAGAGGCAGTAGTTATTGTTATTGTATGCATGGCATGTAAAACTACAGTATTGTGTGTAGTACATGTTGGTAAGGAGCTGGAAAGACACAAAGGAGAATAATGTTTAGCTACTTGCTACGTGGAAGAAGCGAGTGGTTGCTTGCATACATATTCCCCATCGGTCCACTTTACACATTTATGGTTCCTATTAAGGCCAGCTAGCACAAGTGCAAAATTTTCGCATGATGGCCAGTCAGAAATGCCTTGAAGCTACTTTGTGCCTTCGACGACGACTACTACACACAACGACTACTGACAAACATGACTATGTAGATAATGTGTACATTTTCATCTCTCATTTCTCCCTGCAGTAAAATGGTAGTAATAGCAGGAGCTTAACCGAACAACCCAAACCAAACACTCTGCAAAGCAAACTACAACACCATAGCACGACGCAATGCAATTCCATGCCAGGCCACTCGACTCTGATGTTTTTGTGGGGACCCTCTGCGCTATTCAAGCAAGGTATGAGAATGAGTTTGGATTCTATGTATAACTTATAACTATAACAACTTAAGTGTTCATGTCTCATATATTTATGTACGATGTGTAAGTGCACCGTGGACTATGGACGGATGAGAGTAAGATCATTTACACAATGAGCAATCGGCAGAGTGTGGAACAGTGTAGTAGTCGTTGTAGTAGTGGGAGCAAGTTATTACAGCAATCCTCGGCATGAAATCACGTTCGCTTCAACGCGTCTTTGGTATGAAACTGCCGGCTGTGTCTCATAGTCTGCCCGATCATCATCATCATCTGCCCTGGTCCCAGTAGTCTTGTCCTCACCATCATCATCCTTGTTTTTCTTAGTTGGTTTGCCTCTAGAGCTATAGCAATAATATTCCATAGCTTCTAATATTTATAACTATAACATAAAATATGCACTAATGTAGTTGTGGCAGTGTAAGCAAAGATACAGCCAGTGTATATATAGCTGTAGATTTCAACCTACTCTGTACTTTACTAGGCAAATGCTGAAGCTAGTATTTTACCATTACCCCCTAGCCCATAATAATATTTGGCTTTGCTATGGCCTTGCCATTGCATTGCCATGCTTTGGTTTCTTTTTCAGACAATGTGTAGTTAAAACAGCGTCTGCATGTATTGTTTCGTCCTAGTGTACAGTTGAGATAGTGATGACACGATAGTGTACTAAAGAAAACTTTATAAACACTAGCTTAAACTACTACTCTAAATTCACATTCAATTACGATCAGCTACACACAACTGCATTCCCAACACATTCAATATCTTCGCTACCTATACAGGGATACAATGAGTACCTACTTAGAACAACATACCTAGAGATACCTCTACGATATTCGATATGTGACTGTATAATACTTGGGAGTGTGCTAGTAATAACGTCAACTCTATTCTGTCTGAACTATTTTAGTGTAGTGTGTCTAATAGGGTAATACCATTAGAAGTTTGTAATGGTAATACACTCGATAGTTTTGCACAGACTACTAATGTGCATAACGTGAAATGACTAAAGAGCCACGATAAAAGAATGCTTAAAGGAGCTTTCTAAATGAAACCAAAAACAACAAGGGGATTCTACAGCCGGGCCGCGCGGGAGTCCCTTAGCACACAAACACACATAGTGCATATAAGTATACGGCACATTGAGCCAACAAAAGTTGCATGAAAAAATTGTGTGTTTGTATCTGTTATTTTTCTGTGTATCGATTTCAATTATGAACATTCTCACGAGTAAATCTTTTGGAAATTCATTTGATATCTGTGTCCGCTTTATTTCCTTCTTTCGCTTTTTAACGAACGTAATTATTCCAGACAAGATTCCCTCATTTCCCTGCCTTGAGCGCTATCCATATACACTCTGTAAATGTTACACGCTGAATTCCTATTGCCTGACTCGTATCTTTTCCCCGTCATTGTGTTTAAACATACTCCCTACAAGATAGTTTATCAGTACCACATTAAAAATGATATGCGATTGACTCACACGCTCAGTCCATTCATGTATAGACATTATGTACGTACAACACGTTACAATATTAGATTGCGTACATGTACTAGAAGTTATTAAGCGAGCTTTACAACATTAGTGTGCTACAGATACAAATATATTATAGCCTTGCTGGTGTACATTGATCTTTTCTCTAATTCTCCAAGTAGACCAAACTTAATAATGTTTCTAGAGTCTCTCTCTCACTTATTAGTTATTAGTAGTTCTCTGTCTATATATATTTTATATACATAGTGCAAATATTAGGTGGTGCGTATTTCATCTTTTGTACATAAACGATGTACATTTTTAATGTTACACGGTTCTATGGCGTAGTACGATGTGCACAGTGATGATAAGTATCTGTATAAAATGAATGGAATGAATGAGAACAATATTATGAAGTCATTCGTACAGAAAACACATTATCCAATGCAAAGGCCACCCCATTTCGATTTGATTAACTGTATGTAACAGTCTATATACTGTCAAACGAGCATCAGCAGCTTTGCTCGCCTAGTAAATTTTATATTATACTACCTAACCTACAATATAATTTGTATGTTGCAATATTTTGTGAATAAATACATAAAACCAGTTGATTACGTTGCACATGAACACCACAACAACTCTTCATAGATATATGCACCTTCGTCAACACATTTGAAAATGAGAATCACTCGCCTCGTAATGTATGCACATACCTACATCGTAACTAATGTAAGTAAGGTTGCACACACGAAAATATTTTATTTCGCTTTATCTCTCATCTGTAATTAATATGTAATAATCAATAGGTGGTAAATAATATGGGAGAGTAGATCAACTATAAAATACGGCATAACTTTTCTACGAATTATTATACATTAATTGGCTATCAAACCTTCATTTTATTTTCGTATTTTTAATTTGATGAGACAAAAACTGTACTATAAAAGTCATGGTGATGAATTGCACTTGAGATTACTAATGTGTTGTGTTCAGTATCTAAATGCTTATTTTACTTTGACATGAAATATATATCTATCAACACTTAAAAAAACATTTAATAATAGTATTTAAATACAAGATATTATGTACGAAATTAATTTATGATGCAAATATCTCATAAAATTATATAACTCGTCATATATTAACTTAAATGGCAACTGCAAGCATTTAGTCATTTACAATACCTTTTCTCTCCCAGCCTTTTCTTGTGTACTGTTGTGTTGGACATGAAAGTCGAAGTGCGGTACAATATGAGAACAAATAAAAATGAATGGCACATCCAATGGTTTATCGCAAAGTTAATAGCGTACGTTTGTAAATACTTGTCTATGATAATAAGGATCATTACCTTTAGTGCGATGAAGACATTGGTACTCATTTTTTAGGATACTATCCGATTTGTATAGTTAAGAAAGAACGTGCATAATCTTTTCCTCCGCATACACTTCTTCAATAGCCTTGAGCTGAAAAATAAACTCTTTTTTAATATTGGTTAATGTGAAGAGTTACGTTATACGACATCATATTATGCAGATGAACTAAACTGCACTCTGACACCAACTACATACATATATAAATTATAAATACATCACATTAGCATATAGGACACACACACTACCTACTTGTTACAGATCTCTGCATGTACATGTTATGTATATCTAGAACAACCCACGCAAACACAATACAACTATGTTTAGTAAAACACTTTTACTACAAACACACTGCATTCCTCAAACGACACAAAAATTACACAGTCAAAGTTGTTGGAAATAGCAATTAAATTGTAACAAGTAAGGTTAGGTAGATATTTGTGCAAGAATATACACCTAATGCAAAAAAGTCATGGCTAAATAGTTTAAATAGTAGGAGAGTGGATGCAACGACGTGAACATGTTTTTAGTAGTAGAGTTGTGTCACTCAACTATTTATAAGTTCTTTTGCATTATTTTAAGGGGCTCGTATACGATTTTATAAACCACCTGGAATATTGTGTGGTGCTTTGGAAATAATTTTTACTGATTCCTAATATAATTGCTTAGGTCAGGTCAGCTTTAAAATTTCGAAAAAGTTGTTTTTTAAAAAACATTTAATCGCAGGCTTTTTAACACACAAAATTTTGAAAATACAAATACCTACTGCAGCAAACCTTTGAACAAAACACCGAATCCGAGCTCCCTTAAATACAAATTTTCTCTATCAAATTGTCTAATCATGCATGTTTCAAAATTAAAGTCTTGATTTTATATTTGAAAATGTAGTGATCTCCTACTAAAAATACATGTTGATGAAATTGTCATGCAATTCTACTGCTGTGTCATACAACTAGGGTGTAAATGTGGTATATTGTAGATACATCTGTAGGCACATAACGGCATATTCCACTTCTATAATGTTAAAATTTGAATATGTATGTCATTATTTCTGCCAATCTCATGCGTAAAATGTTCAATCTGTTATGACAGATTACAAGCAATCGGATAGGAGTCCCTTAACTTGAGTCATTTTCAAAAGAACACAAAGAAGACATATACCAATCGGTCGCTGGTGTAGCCACGGGCCAATTGCATTCCACCTAAAAAACCGGAAAAATAGGTGATTTTACCAAAATAAAGTGCATAAAATTGCGAAATTTTTTGCACTACGTGCAATTATATGCAGTATGTGTTAAGTTTTGCCCAAATTGGCTAAAACATTTACCATACATATAATGATAAGCACATTTCTACCTCATTTGCTTACCCCGAAACCAAATCCTGGCTACGCCTATACAATCGGTAGTCTATTCTATGCACATACAGTATATACTGTATACGTAAGTAAATAAGTAGATTGAATCTGCGAACAATAAGTGGATAAAAATATTACCTTGCCTGAATACAAAGAATTCCTACCTATACATATATACATAGCTATGACCGTACAATGAGCAAGAAGCAAATACCCAGTACTTTCTAAATTCATGAGCTCTAATACCTACTTGTCTATTTTTATTGGGCTGAACTACATACAAATTTTGTACTTAATCCTAGTACTAATCTTCACATGTCGTATAGGCATGCGGCATGCACTTACTTACATGTTAGTGTGATATATGATTAAAACCTTCGTGCTTGGCTTAAAGTATACCTACTGCTTTCGTTGCATGTACAAATGAAATTGTGTATAGTCATTTTGTGCGAATACGTACACATGCATAATTTATAATGCATGTATGTTCAATGTTCATCATGTAAAACGACAACAATTGCATTTCTTTCCCACCTCCATTCAATACGTCCCTTTTCCTTACCCACCTCATTCTTTATTCCTCCTGCTATACAATTAATATAAGGCATTGACAGTAGGTAGATACATATTCTAATTGATACAATTCCATTACTGAGCAAGTAAAATTAAATTGTTCATGTTCTAATGTGCTCATCAAGTCTCTAATAATAATTAGTACTCTTGTAAATGATTCTGTGGACAGAATTTCCTTCATTGCTCTTAGAAGAGTGCTAGAAAGTGAATAGCATTAAACTTTTAATAGTGTAATAAATATGCTTAAAATTCATTTGTAACGACGCATTAGTAATTCAGACACATTAAACAGGGTTGCTAAAGAAAAGGGTGTAATTGAAGCTTAGGTATTGGTAGGTGGATAATGAGCAGGAGATATTATATGAATGTGAAATATGAAGCAACATACATTACGATCCTTGATTTTCCTTGATTGTAATCTTCTTCATCTCATTTCAATCCATCATTAACAACTCCTACATTCACCGTATCAAGTTTGCGAAAATCTTCAAGACCATCTTTAATTTGCAAATATATACTATCAACTTTATAATAGTACAATGTTATTGACATTATTTGTACTAACGTGTGTTGAACTGAGATTTTACATTAACTAGCATGCTAATTACGTGGATTAATCTACACACACATTTTTAGATTTCCATTTTCATTTTTAGAATAGGTAATAAAAGTTATCAAAAATTTGAGCTACGGCGTATAAATGTATATTATATGTATATGTATGTATTGCACGTGGGATCACACTGCCCCGTTTTAGTACACTACATTACACTAGGCTATAGCCCAAGGCAATGAAGGTAAGTTTGTAATGAAATAAATGAAGTTTAGTGCCAGCTTGGCGTTTTTGCAAACTAAGGTGCTATATATACAACTTCCTTCTGTTTTTACATTATATTATATTTTATATGATGTTGAATATAATTATGCGTGCATTTATAAATATTTCTAGTAGCTGAGGAAGTTGCAGAAAACGGTGGACTCGGATGCAATGTTGGCACGTCGTATGTAATGCCTTGCAGTCTCTGATCTTACTTTGACTTGGGTTGCGTGGTTTTTATATCAGTATGATCTCTCTAAACTGAAAGAACATAAATTATACTCATTAATATTTACTACATATTGTACCTACGTGTACTACACCCATATGATCACTGTGTATACCATCCTTTCAGAAAATGCATGATGTTTCTTGTCCATTTAATTTGGCCTCAATTCAGCCTTCTATTACAGTATCTTCTAACCAACGCAGGTAGCACCAAGTGCTACTATCACCAACGCATCTTCTCACGTAAAGTATATTCGATATAGGATAGCTTTTATATTTTATGGCTTTGATCAACCAACAACCCAGTTCAGTATAATCATATATAACTAATGTATAATAAAATAATAACTAATATGTAGATACAAGCACTGCATACGTGTGTAAAAATAAAACTTTCACGGATAAAAATAGCATCATCTTATACACTTAAATTATCTTCTTATACACACGTACTTCATCTTTTCAGACTGGGATGACCAAACTCAATAAATAATGCATGTTGTCATATAAAGCATAAAGATAAAAAGTAGCTAATTTTCAACAGCAGATTTGTATGCATTAGACACTTACAAAAGGAAACATTTTTTGTGAGTTTTTGTGTAATGGTATAATGGAGCTCAACAATACGTTCTTCTAAGCAAATAGTAAAATGTGGAATCTTCCTCAGAATATATTCTTTGAGGTTATATACTAAAACAATGTTTGCTGTTTTTCATAATAATGGTGCAGAACTGGATTGCTGCGTTATGCACACAGCATTGAGATTTTTTACATACCTATGAAAAAAACGAACAATTTGTTAGCTTTTGTTACACAATTTGTATGTTTATTACTAGTCATTAGACAACTCTGATTTTACCACAACAATAGTTTGAAACCTGTGTAGCATATATGCTCTCTACAGACTCAAAAGCACTAAATGGAATAAACTGCTCCGACCGACTTATAATAACATACATATCTGCAATGTACACAAGTTGTCTGCCATACTACCCAATACTTAAGTAGCCGGAGTATGATGCTCAGTCTGTGAAGTCCAGCCCAGATGCGATATTTAAAGAAACAGTGCTCATAATTTAAGTATAGGGTTTTAGAGTGAAAACCATCCAGTGGGTGTAACAGAACATGTATAAAGTTGAACTAAAACCAAACTGACAATGTGAAGTGAGTACTTAGCTTATACTAAAGCTACCTTGAAATATGAAATAAGATTATGCATGCAAGAAAGTAGAGTATGACGTAAAGTGGCAAATGAATGTTTCGGTAGCCGAGTAACGTTCACGATTCGGAGCTTGAATTTTCAAGTTATTAAGCAGACTGCTGGTATGGTTGAACCTACAAAACATAACAAACCCTTAGAAAGCCAAATAATATTATGTTTATGTGTGCATAATATACAACGTGTGTATCAGTATTACTCCATTTACCTATGTGTACTACTATGTATTTGGTAACTAAGGTATTTGGTAAGACTATTTGGTAAGATTTGGTAACTTCTTGTTCTTATACAGCTATGTACATAAAACAAATGTCGATGTGAAGTGGATTCGTTTTTGGTGTTCTATATACGCATATTGTGTGTGTGCGCACACAGACTGTAAAAAACGAACACATATACATACACACAACACAAAACACAACCTTGTACATCATACTGGAGAAAAAGGTAGCTATAACACTGGAAGGAGCAGTGCCGAGACATAAAATCTGATTTGAAGCTGAAGCTCAAGTTTTAACCGGAGTTTACAACAGAGTTGAGAAAATTATAAGGAAACATTAATAACATTATGTATTATTAGGGAGCAGGGAAAAAAGTACAAGTACAAAGAGCACAGCACACACTTCATGAGTAAGTATATTGCACTACATATAAAATAAATGCACGACAAGAAAGAGTATTCAGTATACGTTCAAGTGTTATTTTGTAGAGGAGCTGTTGTGAAAGAGTATAGAGAAGAAATACATACACAACTGCTATTTTGTAGAGAAGTGCTTTAGTATATACTAGCTGGGGCTTTTGTGCATACAAGAACTGTATGTGCTGAAGTTGTGTAGTGTGTGTGAGTTTGGAGTCAAGAAGAGTAAAGGGCGAGAGAAAGAAAGTACGAGAGGCGACGACGGTAGTGGAATAGAAACTGTTGTAGTTTGATGTTGAGGTTGAGGTTGAAGTGCCTTCCTGAGTAGCCAAAGCATACCACGAACGACTGATAGGATATTCCAGCAATTACTCAAGTGATTTATATCCAAAAATTACTATAATCAAGATCGCCTTCAAATGTACAATTATGTCCGTTCGTACCCCTCAACCTACCTGATGAGCTCCCGTATTTTTACAAATATTTGGAATCAACTCTACAGCAACTGTCTTCTTGGATTAGACGTCTTGGCCACATTATGTTCTTCATTGTCCCACTGTATAATTTACAGCGTCTTCCCATATTATTCATCTCTTCAAACTTCAACCCAACCATCATCATCCATCGCATCCCATTACCTCCGCTTTTCCTCACTACTGCCACTATATACTACTACACTGCCACTACCTTTACTAACGCTGCCGTCCTGCAATATACAGCTACACCATCAACTACTTGTACTGCTACTCCACCATAATAACAAACGGAAGGACCATCACATCACATCATTGCATATTGACTTGTGAATCTGAATGCATATTAGGTGGATATAATGTTTTATGTATATGTGTATGTATGTAGAAGAGATACACGGAGTATTGGTAAGTTGTTGTATCTGTATACATACGATTTATCAACAATTGAGAATTTTCCTAAAGCACTGCACGTTGTCGGCCCACTTTCTCAGACACATTCGTATTCATTCATACCTACGCAGATATATCTCATGGATCAAAGTATTACATATTTTATGCTTGTCTATCTTTCTCGAGAGTCTCTCTAACAGTCGAAACACGATCGGCGTTATGAAAAGTAGATGCAGTAGCTGTACAAGCATCAACATAAATATCTCTGTTCTTATTGAATACGTAAGTAAAATAGTTTTCTTGTCTTGTAGCTACTTGTAGTGCATGCATACATTGTGAAGCGAAGGTAGTGTTTAGAAGTGGAGAAATTGTACATACATTGAGTAGAACTCCACGAAAGTCCGACATAACATCTCACAGACTTGTGGTCATACATAACCATCAATTAACAAGTCTCTTGACCTCACAGCAATTTTATGACCTGTATGACCACCATGATATCAGTTTTCAAACAAATCTTGTCTACCATTCTCTACACCTCTCGTCAACTCCCTATTTTTCACTCATTATTACTTTCCAATTGCGTTTTCGTAGATAATCCCAAGATAATTCTAATAATAGATGAACAACTACTGTGTATCTGTAGTACAAGGAGTCTCATGACCTCTGCTACCTTCAAAGCTATCTGTATTACACGCTTCAACTTAATTCCCACTAAAATTGCTTTCTTCTACACAATTTACGTGTAGCTTCATGTACGAGCTTTTTTACTTGTTTGCAACATGTAAATAGTCTTAAACTTCCAATCATGAAGATAGTAACTATTTGAAAAATGATTTGATGAGAGATAAGTGTGTTGTATATTGGCTACTAGACTGATGTTATCTTTGTATGAGGGTCTTTTTATAGAATTGCAATCCATCTCATATCGGCATGTACAAGGAAATATCATGCTTTGCACTTTATAAACATTAATGAAATATAATTACTACCAATAAAGATGGACTACTAGAATAATAATATTTTTCATATAAAGCAAAGCACAGAACGTAAAATTACAGGAGGTTGGTTCTATTTTAATGGAAAAATTCACAGACATTCCTTTTCTTGCAGTGCGAGTAACACATTATCAATGCCAAGGAACAAGTACGCAGAGGAATATACTGTAAATGGACGTATAAAATATAGCAGTACATACAATAGAAGGAGAGTATTGCGATATGGTGGTGTGATATGAACATCAAATGTACTTAGCAAGGCAGGAATACAAGAATGAAATGGGGACTAGAGATATTAGAAAGCCGCTTGTGTGAGTGCTCGGTCAATTGAAACACACACACACGTATATAAACATATACACATTACACACAAAACACAGATATAATAATAATGTACCTACATAGTTGAGTACTTACTTTTACACTATATAATAGTATTTAGTTTAGCTGAGTAAATTTGTGCGTGCAATTTCAAAGGATGCCCATCTCTGCCATGCATCTGAAAGGCAGCAATGTACATTGATGTACATTGTACAGTGAAATGAAATGAATTACTACAAGCAAAATAGGTGTACACATTATATTAGTATTACTCGACGATATCTATTCAAGTGCCTTACTTGTCTTACCACTTATATTAATACTTGTATAAAATATGTTTTTACCTTTAGCTTTTAGCATACGCCAGGTATTTGTGCATTACTCACATAGCTCCGTCCGTATAGAGCAGTATTTACAATTATTTTATATTCTTTGTGTAGGTAATGTACTGCTTTATGTGTGTGCGACTTCTTTTCTCGAACGGTTGGTTGGTTGGTTTGTTGGTTGGTTGGTTGGTGAGAGGATGCAATGTTGAATAAAGAGTTTGCTCCTCGAAAGAAAAGTATTCCTTATTGAAAATCGTGACTTGACTTGACTTAAGTTAGTATGCTCATCGAAAGAAAAAATCTCAAAAATATTAAGTGCCTTGCTACGAGAGAAGAGATCAGTACTCGTGTAATTTTTCAACACACCCCCAGCAATGAGAATTTCGGGAGGTTTATCACGATTTTCCAGGCTACCTTATCTCAGCTCAGCTAATCCACTGGCTAAGAAATCTCTTCCAATCTAACCACGAACTTTAGCAACTAACCAGTCGACATCAAGTAGTCACTATACAATACATGCTGTAATCAGCTCCAAGTAGCAGCACACACAATCCACTACAGTTAAGAATCTAGTCAGGCCCAAACCAACAAACAATACACTCCACTGTGTAGACAGTAGCTGTACATGTACTACTCCTGGAATTAGGTCTCAAGTTGACTTTTGACATATCCAACTCTGTCAACAACAACTAACCATCGCCAACACCATCATCAGCCTCCTCTGCACCAGCCTCGTCAGCCCATCTCCTACCAAATCATGTATACCAATCAAACACAACACAAACTCATCTCCGCATACATAACTACCACCAATACACACCTTTTCCCAATACTCATCAAATTCATGCTCGTCCAAACTCCAAATTATTTTTGCAATCTCCATTCTCCAATAATAAAAACCTGACTATGCCTACACGGTGCAAATAAACATGTTTCACTCTAACATAACATCATAATAACATACAGATACCTATGCTAGAGCTACATATCCTTACATAAAGTAAAAGTGTGTATTAAACTAGGGAGCTGCAATATTTGTCGTCATCGAGTCACCATGTAGTTTGTGTTTTTTGTTGAGTGCAAGAATTTCCATGTATAATTCTATTACACAGATGTCTTTTGAAAATATTGAGACGGCAAGGAAAGTATTACGGGTTTTGATTTGAGTGTATTATGGGTAGGTATGGAGAAGTAAGTTGGTTTGTGAGAAAAGTGGAGTGAATGGGAGTCGGAGGAGTTTATGGAAGTGTCTTTGAACGTCTTTGTAGACCGGTCTTGGTTTTTGGTTTTGTTGGAGTTGGACTTGGACTTGGACTGTTGTTGGTCTCTTGCACTCATCAGCCATTCATAATGATGTTAGTAACTCATGTTTCTTTTCATGCTCAGCTACATTTATCTTGATGCATATTTGCATCCTGGAATAGCTTGTAGCTGTTTTATCACCCGAGTATGATATAACCAGCCATTCACCAGTCGCCAGTCGCTACCCTGTTTATGGACAATGCGTCTCATTCCGTTCTTGTTACACTGCTTTATGGTTCATCTAATTTATTCATCTCTACCACATTAGTGCATGTAGTAGTAGACTCTTTCGTGTAATCGCCCAATGCTCTGTTATCGAAATACTTAGCAGTACCACCACTGCTATTACCAATACGCCTTGTATAACATGTGTATAAAATATACTACTGTATAGAAAATATATTGCTACCAATATTCCGTCTACGATTTCTTCTGTAGGGTTAGTGTATCATACAATGTATAATCTTGTTTTCCACACAACTGCTATATTTTATAGCTATGGAGATGGTAGGTACATAGTATTGGGAATATACATGTCCATAGAGTTTAATGGTAAATGAAATTGAATGATTGCATGCCGAATGGATATACTACTGGTACTATTTATTAGCCCAATTCCCTCTGTCTGTAGCTTCAAATCAAGTTGCAGTGTAACCTGTGACTCTATCTCTCTCTCCACGACTCAATAAACGACACAGACTAATACAAATGTTCAACCCAATGTAATTTATGAATATTTAAACCTCACTGCACATATGTGAAACTTTTTCTTTCTTTTCTCAAACTCCGATAGATTTTCTTTGTATTATCCCCCTTGACTCAATAGTCATCTATATTCATTCATGTACCTACTACACAACTTCTACTACTACAATATTCCTTAAGACACACACACACCGCCGTGTATTAATGATACTCTAAGAATAATTAATGTGTTTGTAGCTTTTAGTATTCTTAGGCTACACAACATACCATAGGGGAATTACACAAGTCGTCTTCATTTCCACCATGCAACAAAAGAATTTTCAGAACAACGAATTGCTAATATTTATTACTGCACACAATAGCATTACCAGTTATTATGTCATAATCTATTTTGTTCATGGATGAGACAATATTTTACCCGTTCCTTTCTCTCTGCCTCACTCTGTATCGTATATTTTATAGTGGTGTGTGGTATTGTAGTTTATTTTATTCATTAATTATGCGGGCAGTAGTGTAGTGTGTGTGGGCATAACGCAAAGACGACGGGAAGCGGCATTACTATTAGAATCTGATTACTCAATTGTAAATGACAAACAAATCGTATAGTTAAGGTCAATTTTCGAGGTCAGCGAACTGGAAAGACCACGCGACGGCTGTGCATGACATTCGTACTGTAATAGAGTATATAAATATGTGACAAAATCAAGAACACCACTATGTCTATGTACAGTCTACAACACCGGACACTATTTATTGCTCAGAATTGCAGGATATTTGCTGCATTTTGTCCCTGTTTACCACACTGGATCCGGGAAAGCCTCTTCAGAGTTTGATGCTTATTGTGGGTGCAGGGGTATATCTGTGAATTGCATGAGTTGTTGCTCTATATACTCTATACTGTACTAATCCTACATTTATACACTACCAATGTTAGCTATTGTATTGTATTTGTACAGTATATGTTGGTGGTGGTGTATTTTAAGTATTCTGTTTACCGCAAGCTACTAAACTCGACTCAAACTGCGGTTGAGTTGACCCATGACGATAAGGGATACAAATGTCGATTGTCTTGCAAATGTTCCGTTCCGTTTCATGTCCAACCGTTCGTTCGTTCGTTTCTCTGTCATGTGCCAACACTACAACTACAACCACCACCACCACCACAAATCATAAGCATTTACAATATTTTGCTATTCGTCCGTCTATGTCAGTCCTATTCTCACAATATTGCTGAAGTTGTTGTGGAGGATGTTGTCGTGAACGGAGATACAAGTATTATATTATAGCTCCTGATGTTATTGATATTAATCCTTGTGATGTTGGTGTAACCTACATGAGCAATACTGTTACATATTATGTTTATTTACAATATTTTGTAGAAGGTAGTATCGAAATAGTGTATGTATAGCAATACAGGAGCAGATGTATCATCAGCCCTCGGAACAGAAAAAATTATAACGAAAATGAGTGTATCCTTCTATTTCAATTCCCCCATTACTGCACATTTATGTAATACCTACTGTATTACTTGGCTAGGGTGTATGAGATATGTACTCAAATTTCATGTTTGTATCCTGTAAGTACCCAAACCCACTCGAGTATTAAAATGAAGCAAATATGTGAGTTTTGAATGTTAAATTCATGCGTGTGCTGTTTGATTCTTTCGGTACTTATTATTAAATTACTTTGTAGTTTTGTGAGATACTTAACGATGGGTTTTGAGAAACTTTACATTTAAAATTGTAGTTGATTGGACAAAAACTACTGTGAATTGAGGCAATGCTATTACTATTACATAGAAGTACACTTAACAATAATCTTCATGTAGACCGGTTGGTCTACAAACGATCATCGTAATTGGTAATAATACACTTGCTGTAAACGGAGGTGAGCGCAAGAATCAAGGGAGGAAACAGCTAGAAGCACTTCGCTCAATATCGCTAGAAGGTTTTTACTTAAGACTTATAAACACTAAGTCAGTTCGAGTCCACCCCAGCATTTATTTCAGTAATATCTGGAATTACATGAACATCGTAATTATTAGTTACTAATTGTAAACCTTGTTTCGTTGTATGCGCATTTTCTGAATAAATATTTTTATTTTGCATGCTTCAGACATAATAGTAGCATTTACCTACGGATTGTATTGCTTATGATTGCCCGTAATAAGTAGCACCTAAAAATTATTGCACATAATGTTCGAAGGCTTTAACCTATTACTTAAATCGTACATCCCTGTCTTCAGTTCAACGTAATCCACGAAAGTCAGGCAAAAAAGTAAGACCTGTTACCAAATTAAATCATTGTAGTACATCAGCATCATTACAGTCTTTAGAAGGATACTGAAGAGGTGTTTGTCTAAAGAATAAATCTTTGCAACTACAGTTTGCTATCCTAACTTGTGGATGTTATTTTTCACATTTTTTGGTAATTCATCAGATATGACCCATACACGGTAAAGCTAAATGCAAAAATAGGACAGGAGGTATTTTCCAAAATATTGAAAATCAAATTTTTCTGACTTTTAAATAATAACTCTACAGTTGACAGTTTTTCAAAAAACTGAAAATGCATTATGAATATGATAGATAAAATATTTAGCTTCCAAATTAGAGAACCTTATTGAGAATTGCTGATACTTTTTAAAATTTAAGCTTTTTTCAACTTTAGACATAAGGATATTAATTCTTTATATCATAAGTGTCATCAGTATTTCTATTTTGGCCTTAAAATGGCAATGCCATTTTGAAATATCAGGTTTAAAATGTGCCTTGGTGGACTCCATCGGTAAGTATCTGTTTGCTTTGAACTACTCATAGAAACAGGATCGCTGGTTTTGTCTAGAGAACATGAAAAGAATGAGCTACTAGAGACAAAGAATGAGCAAATTATACATATCTCATATTTTGAGCCCCCCCCCGAAACTAAATCATGGCTACGCGTATGCTTGAACATCATATTACGCATACTAAACAGTAAAGGCACGGATATACTGACAACTAATGTTATTATGATGACTCTATAATTATAAATGACTCCGGCCCTGACAGGTACTAAAGCCATTGCATTGTGATAATCCAATAGTATGTCTATGTATAAAATGACTATAGTATGCAATAGACAAATTGGTGAAGTATTCTATAAACATGAGAAACTGCAAATATTATATTGTAAAAGTGTCAGTACGAATATAAGAAAAGATAGTAGAATAAGTAGAGAGCTTTTATATATTTTATACGAGTGCATTCTACATGTATGTACAATAAGGGACAGTTACAATGTGTATTATATGCTGTGAATGTCTGAGAGTGGAAGAGAATGTCTTATAAGGAAATGAAGGAAGAGCAAGTCATACTGTGTGGAAGAGACGCTCGACTTGAGTGTTAAGAAAGATGAGAAAAACTGTATGCTCTTATTATGTCTGGAGGGGAATCTTACGAGGGAAACTGCCACTCTGACAATACACCAGAATACCAGTGCTGAAAAAACGAGCTAAAAGTTATTTGACTCATATTATACTCTTTTTAGTTACGGAGTTGTCTTTGTAAGTTCCCCACTCACTCACTCAGCTACATACCTATACATATACCTACGAACTAGCATGCAAGTATGTATTATGTATTATGAACTGTGACGTCAAACTTGACGAGTATTATAGCAATTGGCATTTCTACATTCAACCTTTACACTCGGGCAAATAACTTCTTTTTTCCATACAGACACAAATGAGAAAGACAAGTCCTTCTGGTTCAATTATGAATGTAAATTCTTGCAACAAAATACTAAATAATTCAAACAATCATTTATGAGTATTTTATGTACACTTAAAAGTACAGCTATCCCTTGCATTCCATGAACTGAATTAGAGTTAGGTTAGTTAGCTATGATCTCATAAGCAGCTTATGTTTGGCTTACTTAGGTATTGCTTACACAAACTATATCTTAATGCGATCTAACAACATACACGACCCAATGGATCCCTTGGACTTTAGTATTAATGCGAATACAGGAAATATTTGCAATAGAGTTGATTAATGTAAAGTGTACACAGTCATATTTTATTGCCTTTAATATTGCACACTGCATTGCATTTTACGAGTAACAGAAGCTCACATATGCGAAGCGCCTTGAGCTATTGTACGTTATTGAACTCTTGACTTTCACTATCGGTTTAATATTTGCTGTGGACGTAATGCAACTAATGGAAATTGAAGTCGCCTGTGCTGTGTACGCAGAAGACTGAAAGCGAGTATTTAGTATTTTTTTAGAATGTTTTATCTGTGGAAAAGTATTGAGCCAGATGCTCATTGTCAGCCTGACTCGGCGTTTGCCGTTCAATGTTCTTCAGGTTGGTGATTCTACTAAATTTCACTCGCATTCAATATTCAACAACAACTTCACATCTTCCAAGTTTTGCTCGACTCTCAAGTTATTATCTCTGTACGCTGCCCTCTTCTTCACTTACACACTTCAAACTCAAACACCAACAACAACATATTTAGAAAACGTAATGCCTATGATATGTTGTGTAGTTTAGACTGCCTTGTATAAACCACACTTGCATCCATCTCTCTATACGCTGTATAAATACAATATTATTTAAACCATGCTTAAAAACTGTTGAATGTGCGTAACCATGTTCTCCTCCTGCTATAATATTATCATCACATAATCAGTGTACAAAAAAGCGGGTATGCTCTATGTGCATATTATTTGTACAAGTACTAGTTGAGACTCTACTCGTCCTTCTTTCTAACTCTATGTCTTCACAGCCACTATTGTTTTACTTTAGGTTGTACTACTTTATTCTGTGTATTGTATAATGCTGTATTACACATACTAATAGCTTTAAGCCCAAACACTAATAGTAGTATTAGTTTCTTCCCATCTGAAACCAACTAGAATAAAGTTATAGTCACTCTCTGCTACTATTTCACTATATTGGTACCTACTAGCTTTTTGTGGCTAGCTAGAGCATTATTCATATATAGAAGTAGTACATTGTAGTAGTATGGTATAATATGAATGTTGTTGAAGTGGGCATGTTACTAATAGTTACTCATGATTTGTTCAGATCTTTTGTTTATAAGAGAGATTCTGAGTGCATTGCATAGCATTAGTGGTGCAGTGATGATGTAGTGATAGTGGTGAGACTGTAGAGTACAAGAGTCAAGAAGAAGGTAGGTACATGTGTGTATGTGGATGGGATATCTACAGGTATATTTTAAAGGTACATTTATTACGTTGGATGTTGGAAGGAAGAAATGGTTTTTAGAAGTTCTGAGTAAGGACATTATATAATGGAGGATGGGTATAGAAAAGTATATGCATTCTGTACGTTCTATTCACTCTCTCTCTCTCCGCGCTCCGTTGTCAGCATTCCAAACTTAATTAAAGAATGTTTTTTGTCTCACTGGCCATTGAAAAGAAAATTAATCTAAATGCATCTTGGCCCAATTTGATTGACAGCTACCGTAGACGAGAGAGAGGAAAGCTAGAGTTGAATCTTCATACCAGTTTTCCTTCTCTGTTTATACACTTTGTTCTTGTTAACCAACTTGCAGTTATTATTTACTAACTCACGGTCAATCTAATACAGATATTATTATATGTTCGTTCATGGCTATCTTTCTCTCTGTTTCGGGTTGGTTGTGGTTGTGTGCAGTGTTTTCTGGTAGATTATTTTATAGTTGTTGTAGTTGAACTATAGTATTTACATGCATTTGTGATTGTTAGAGACTATGACTGTTGCGTATTGCTCTCCACTCATTTTAATATCACAACCAAAATCTACCTGATGTCGGATGGTAATATTTACACGAACACTGACAATGTAAGTGGATGAGTTGAGTAGAAACTCCCAAAACAAATTCTCATCCTATAGTTGAAAGTTGAAAACCAGTTCAAGTTCAAATCTTCTTTTACCTTATTAGTTTGCTTTGGGAGGCAGAGAGCCTCTCACTTTGCTAATCGAAACTCGACAATATCAATCCAATATTTCCAGAAACATCAAAATCCACATACGGATGCAAAGATTTCACTGATAAATAAACTCATTTGTATTTAGACAGATTTAATATCCACTATATCATACACAAAGATAAAAAATTAGCAAAACCCTTCCTTCACAATTTTCCTTCCTCGAAAAACTCAACTTTGCATGTTTCTACATAAAATATTGTGTTTGATAACAAAGAGGCTACAACCGCATGTACTTCAACTCAAATAATACTATATAATACTAAAGATTAATAATTTTTATTCTTATTACTATTACTACAAGGATTAGTAGCTTAACATTGTTTCCACAGTCTACTGCTCTTTTATAATGAAATAAATATCATAGTTGTATCCTAGTTGTAAGATCTGTATAGAGAGTAATAAAAATAAAAATATTATTTCGTTTTATATTTTTCAGGACAGTAGGCCAATACGCAGTACGCGTTATACTAATGGAAATGCATTAAACAATATATTTGAAGAATGCATGAATTGTAGGTTTGTCTATGCAATAAATAATAACGAAATTGTTTCAAAGCGGAAATCTGAGCGTAAATTCATGATGCAGAGGCTGAAGAGGAGTTGTTGCACCACACGTTCCAACATCAATACCTACACAATCAGAAATCATGATGTAGCCAACTAAATCCGGCAAACTTTCGACATAAATACATTGGATTTGCTACTTGTCTTACATAGTAATAAATATTCCTATATTGTTGACAATATATTATCTTCATTGTATTACTTTGCTACATCACTTATAGTTGCTGTCAAAATTATTGATTATTGGGCAATTAGTAATTCAAAACGTAAAAACTACATTTCATCATTCAAAATTATACCACTCTTGAACATTAACAAATTAATATGCATGTAAAATATTATTGCCACCTAAAAGAAATATAATGACATTTATGTAGTAATTAATAATTTTGTTATGAATTTTTATATAGATACCTACATTTAATTGTTATGATGAATCTCATGTACCTACATCATAGTAATACATGCCTTGGTATTAAATGTGAAATACATATCGTCGCTGTTATGGCAAAAGGAGCGTTCAGAGAATGTCGCGAATGGCAAAAGGAGCGTCCAGAGAATGT